>JABEVN020004717.1:0-10603 GCA_013146195.2 Codonopsis lanceolata | reverse complement strand
GATGAGGTTGGTTGAAGCTAAACTTTGGGGTCGGAGATGGTACAACAATAAATTTGAGGCGTGAAGCTTATTAGAGATAGATTGTTTACAGCCCGAGTAGACCAGAGAAGTAGGATAGCTTAGGAGGCATTGACTTAGAATTTCAGGTTAAGCGTATGTGTTCTTGAGAAGTATCGCCCAGAAGCCATGTAGTATCGCATTGCGATTTGGGAAGAAAGGTAAACTTACACCTAGATTCATTGGACCATTCGAGATCCTAGAAAGTTGGAGCTTTGGCGTATCGGTTAGCATTGCCACCTTCTGCTCGGATGTTCACGGCGTCTTTCATGTCTCGATGCTGTGAAAGTACACGAAGGATGAGTCGCGTGTCTTGACTTACGATGAGATTACTTTTGAGCGACCTTTCATACGATGAGCGGTGAGGATCCTTGATACAAAGAGCAAGTGTTGAGGAACAAAGAGATTCCCTTGGTGAAGGTCTTGTGGAAGAATCATGATATTGAGGAAGCCACGTGGGAGACCGAGCTTGATAGAGGAGAGGCCCTTTCCTATCGATGACTCGGGTGGGAATTTAGGGGACTAAATTTCCTTTAAATTAGGGGAGGATGAGAACCAAACCCATTACTTGCATTACTTGTTTTATACCTTAATAACATGCTTGTATTATGCCTTAACATGTTAGATACCTCTAATTGTTCATGCCATACTCACTTGAAAGTATTATGTGCCTAGTTGCCAATACCCTCCTTGCATTGCTTGCCTTGTACCTTAGTGGTTGCCTTAGCATGTTAGCACTCAAGCGAGACTTGTTATAGTTCTATTGTCCATCATAGATGACCTGAAGCGTTCACCTTGATCATAGTAAGCTTGATTGGAAGTTTGGAAACCTTCTTGCTGTTTTGGCCTTAGCGATTTCCCTCGTCTCCCGTATGCTTGTATTTCTTCGTGCGATGTGTTCATTGAGTTCAGGACTTGTATTCAAGTCATAACCATGGTTAAACAAGCCTTTTCCCATGAATATCTTAGTTTCATTGGTTTTGATTCGGGTATGATTCGTCCAATCGTCGCATGATTCGAGCCTTGTCCTACCTTGTTCGGGTGTTGTTCGGGTGTGTTTCGGACTTGTTTTGAGTGGTGTTAGACCTAGAATGGTTGCTAAGGTTAGGACCCTTTAGGACATGTTTGAGTCAAGTTTGCTGAGCCCCAGGCCCGAGCGCCCGCATGGATCTTGAGCGGCGAAGCCCAGTATCGAGGCGCATGACGGGCCGAGGCTTGAGCGCCGCCTCGGCCTTCTTTCGACTTCGGAAATTTTCTCCCTATTACGCTATGTCCAGGCCTTTGACCCTTGAACCCCACTTCCTAAAGTGGCCCTAATCCTACCTATTAGACACTAATCAAGCTAGGTTAGTCCTAACCTCTAGCAACCTCCCTTGGACATGTGGATTCCACCACCCTCCTCCTCTTGCCATGTGGTATTCCACCCAAACCATGCAAGGTATATAAGCCTTCCTCTTTGCTAATCCAACTAAAGCCTCCATTATCAGATTTCTCTTCTCCCTCTCTTGCCATATTAGTGTGTGTAGAGAAAAGGTGAGACTAGTGTGTGTCTCCTCCATGGATTGAGCTCCCGACCTCCGTTGCCAGCACCGAGACCACGGAGTGAAGCTACAAACCGGGAGATCGTTTCCATCCGGTTACTTTGTACTCAACCTTCCTTTTCCTTGGTGAAGGTAAGCTATCGATTCCCCCAGGATGTATGCTAGATATGCCATGTCCCCCTCTTCTTGTAATTCCCATGCTCCTACCATGCCCTTGCCATGATTGTTGATGAATTGGTCTTTTGAGATTTTTGATTAATATGATCATCTTGTTAATTTAGTCCTATGCCTAGAATTAAATATGTTCTATGCCCTCTTAGGAACAACTAATGTTCTTGGACTATTGGATTTTGATGACTTTTGGAAACTAGGAATTCTAGGGTTCCATATGCCATGATTTGTTCATCCTCTTGAATTGGGTCCTTTGCTTAGAATAAAATGTGTTCTATGTTCTCCTATGAATAATTAATGTTCTTGGACCATTGTAAATTATCAACCTTTGAAATAATAATTCTAAGGCTCCTTGAAATTGAATTGATGACAATTCTTATCTACGGTTGTTAAATGGATTAATGACCTAGCCGACCATATACGCGAACTTAGAAAAGGGTTTGTGATGCATTTAGCGTCCTAACTCTATTGGTTGAATTGTTAGAGACGACTCAAGCGGAGTCAAGTTTAGCGAGCTATTGAACAATACCCGGCTCACCGATCAATCCCTACGACGTCCTAAACGCGTTTCCCTAAGAATAATAATTCTAGACTTTGAACTTGAATTGATTTCCTTGCTTGATCTTGAATGTCATGTTATGGAATACTTAATTGACATGTGAGTTCGCTCTTGTCGAACTCAATCCTACTTGGTTATTGATGAGAATAATTTACTTGTCATGAACGAGATCGCTCTTGTCGACCTCGTCTCTACTTAATTTTGTTAAGTATACATTACTTGGCATTTGCATGAGTCCATTGGCATCCGTCTTTGTTCACACACGCCTCCACGTGGCCACGGTGGGAAATGCTCCTTGTTGTAATCAATTAAGAGCACCATTGGTGACTATCCCGGGCATCTCCTCGGAAGATCGATGTACTTACACGCATTCGATACCCGCACATTCCCGATAACGCTTGTATGCAGGAACTACGTAGCGGCCCGGCTCTCCATATATCCTTATCCTATGTGATTTAATTATACGCACTTATGTGAAACAATGTGCATCCTGGATATATGATCTCTATGCTTATGTGACGATATCTTGCCTTGTATGTTGCATATTGCCATGACATGCATGATTGATAGCTTACAAGTCTTTATGACTTACCCTTTCCCCTTTACTGCTTTAGATCCTAGCAAGACAGGTCCTGCCCGTTGAGATCGCTGTGTTCGTGCCTTGTTCCCCTTTTTGCTCCGCCGTCGATCATTGAAGAGGTGGTCTAGATGTCCTCTTCCTCTTATTCATGTTTTGTAAGGACGACGGGTTTAAGCAAGTCAACTAGACTATGCTTGGGTATTTGTATAGACCTTGTTTTGTTACTCTTGTTGCTACTAGTAGTTATATCACTTGTAGTACTTGTATCCCTTTTGTGCCGGCATTGTGTAAGCCGAGCTTTGGTTAACTTGTTATTATCCCACATGTATAAGTCTTCCGCTGAGCATCCTATTAGCTCTTATTTAATTCTTGTCTATAAACTGTTAGCTTGGGTTCCGGCATGTAGTGTCGCCGATGACTTGGTTTAAATTGTTTAAGCATTATATCAGGTTGAAAAGAGTTTTAAAAATACCGGCCCTTTGGTGCCGAGGCGTGCTACGTCTCTAATGTTGCGTCACGTCGTTTTTAAAAATTAAGTCCTTGCATGTTTAATTGCCTACTTGTTTTCCCCCCCTTATTTGGGCGATCCGACCCTCGGTTCCACCTCGGGCCCGGGCTGGGTCGCCACAAAAATTGTAGGGAAAGGAACATTGAACGTTGAAGGCCTTCCAAACCTCAAAAATGTTTACCATGTGGAAGGTCTTAAGACAAACCTGATCAGCATAAGTCAGTTGTGTGATGATGATCTTCAGGTAAGATTTGACAAACATTCGTGTGAAGTCCTTGATCATAATAACAAATGTCTTACGGCAGTTTAAGATCGTCGATAAGCATTACTTGTTCAACAATACTCATTTGTGTCAAAAAGCAAGTCTTGATGTAATGCACCTCGGCACGAAACTTGGCCACATGAGTTTTCGTAAGCTCGATGAGCTTGTAAGGCATGATGCTGTTAAAGGATTACCAAATCTGGAAAGGAACTACTCAAAGGTATGTGGATCGTGTCAAAAAGGTAAACAAACCAAGGCTTCGCATCTTCCTATCACACAATGCTCCACTTCTAGATGTTTGGAGATGATTCATACTGACCTTATGGGTCCCATTGAGGTAGAAAGCCTAGGTAAGAAAAAGTATACCTTTGTTTGTGTAGATGACTTCTCTAGATATACTTGGGTAATATTTTTAAGAGAGAAGTCTGAAACTTTTGAGGCCTTCAAAATTTGGTACAGGTGTAATGAACTTGTATGATCTAAAACTTGTCGAGGATTAGATCGGATCATGGCACACGGAATATGAAAATGCATCCTTTTCTAATTATTGTGCCTCAAATGGTATTTCTCATGAATTCTCTGCTCCCAAAACTCCACAACAAAATGGAGTGGCGGAGAGAAAGAACAGGACATTACAAGAAATGGCTAGGGTGATGTTACATTCAAAAAATTTGGCTAAAAGATTTTGGGCTGAAGCATTGAACACTGCTTGTCACATTGGAAATAGGGTCTTCTTGAGACCAGGTAGCACAATGACACCTTACGAAATTTTTCTTGGGAAGAAACCTACCTTAAAATATTTTCATGTGTTTGGTCGTGTGTGTTATTCTGCTTCAATGATAGAGATCAACTTTCCAAGTTTGACTCTAAGAGTGATAAATGTGTTTTTATGGGATATTCCACAAATAGTCGAGCATATAGAGTCTTTAATCTTCGAACTAAGACTATTATGGAATCCATGAATATTGTTTTTGATGATTTAACTGGTCTTGGTCACAAAACTTCTGAGGAAGATGTTTCAGGGATTTTGGATTTTGGAGACTTTGATCCTGAATTAGGCGCTGAATCCAGTAGTTCGTGAGCGCATGCATGCATTCAGCAGATGCAGTGGTTCGATGGAAAAATTCGTGATGTTTCACCCAATGTTGTTTTCGGATGTTGTTCCTGATGTTGCAACATCGGAAGAAACATTGACTACGTAACCGGCAGAGAAAAGAAGGCGCTGGAGCGATTCAAATCAGAAGATGATCGGTCAGATTGACGATCAGAAATTGACATTCCAAGCAAGATTCAGAAAAACCATCCACTCACTCAAGTTATAGGTAATGTAAAAGATGGTATGTCAACAAGGAAGAAAGGTAAAGTGGACTACAAGAAACTAGCATGCATGACCACTCTTGAATTTGATGATATACATGCCTCGTGTTTTGTTTCCACTATTGAACCTAAAAATGTGCAAGAAGCCCTTAAAGATGAAAGTTGGATAAACGTCATGCAAGAGGAACTAGATCAATTCACAAAAAATGATGTTTGGTATCTAGTTCCCAGACCCACTTCAATAAATGTTATTGGAACTAAATGGATTTTCAAAAACAAAACGAATGAAGTGGGAGAAATAATAAGGAATAAAGCTAGATTGGTGGCTCAAGGGTATACACAAAGTCGAGGGGGTGGATTTTGATGAAACCTTTGCACTGCAGCCCGTATTGAGTCTATCCGCCTACTCGGCAATTGCTTGTTTCTTGACATTACTCTTCAACAAATGGATGTGAAGAGTGCTTTTTTAAATGGGATTCTTGAGGAGGAAGTTTTTGTGGAACAACCAAAAGGATTTGAGGATCCCCATAAACCCAATCATGTGTTTAAATTGAAAAAGGCTTTGTATGGTCTCAAACAAGCTCCTAGAGCTTGGTATGGTAGGCTTACAGATCACCTTTTACAAAGTGGGTTTAAAAGGGGAGAGGTGGATAAAACATTGTTCATTCAAAAACAAGATAAACATATTTTGATTGCTCAAATTTATGTTGATGACATCGTGTTTGGATCCACCTCCAAATCCTTGGAAAAAGAATTTGTGCATTGCATGACATCCACATTTGAAATGAGCATGGTAGGTGAATTGACATATTTCTTAGGCATTCAGATCAAACAATCACATGAAGGGATGTTCATTTCTCAAGCCAAGTACTCTCTAAACTTGGTGAAGAAATTTGATCTTGAGAATGGCAAACATAAAAAAACCCCTATGGGTACATCCAATAAACTTAATAAAGATGAAAAATCAGAAAGTGTTGATCCTACCTTGTATAGAAGTATGATAGGGAGTTTGCTGTATTTAACTGCCACTCGCCCGGATATCATGTACGGTGTGTGTGCAGGTATCAAGCAAACCCCAAAGTTTCTCACCTAAAAGTCAAAAGAATCATTCGATATGTTGGTGAGACCTTTGGCATGGGTTTGTGGTATACTAAGCATACAAACACCAATCTGGTTGGGTTGATGCCGATCTGGCCGGCAACTGATGATGACATGAGAAGTACATCCGGAGGATGTTTTTATCTAGGAAACAATCGATTTCTTGGTTTAGCAAGAAACAAAATTGTGTGGCTCTATCAACAAATGAATATATAGCCGCTGGTAGTGCATGTACACAACTTTGTGGATGAAACAAATGATTCAAGATTATGGATTGCATAGTGACATCTTAACTATGTATTGTGACAACACAAGTGCTATAAGCATAGCTAAAAATCCTGTTCAACACTCAATAACAAAACACATAGATATAAGACACCATTTTATTAGAGACTTAGTTGAACAAGGCATTGTATTCATTGAACATGTTGGTACAGATAACCAATTGGCTGATATCTTTACTAAGAGTCTAGATTTTGAGAGATTCATCAATCTTAGGAAATCTCTCGGTATGTGTGCCATGTAAACACTCACTTAAAAATAAAATTAGGCATATTGCATTGTTGTCTAGGGGGGCACACTAGATCAAATCTGTTTGTATTAAGTACCGTTGTGCATGCATAATGATTCATTCAAAATTACTGTGATTCTATTATTAAATTTCTTCTCACCTTCTCCCAAGAAAGTTGTTATGTTTGAGAGAAAACTCTCTTCTAAACCACAAAGGAAAGAGCTACCTTTCAAAATTTTTAGGATGCTGCAATTTGTCAATGTACTATGAAGTTTCGACTTGCATGGGTTGATCTTGACTAAATTGACTCCTCTTAATTGAGAAAGTGTGAAAGCTACCTAACGGAAAAGAGCTACCTATGGACAAGGTTGTGGCTTCTTTCTTTTGGGACTATGGATTTTCGAATTCCATGGGTTGATCAATAAGTTAAGTTGCTACCCTTGGTAAATAGTGTGAAAGGTTCCTAGTGGTGTTTTACCTTGAAATAAAGTAAAGCTAGTTTTTTATAGGGAAATAAAGTACCTATAATGTTTCTGGGAGAAATTGGGTTATTTGGTGAAAATAAAATGAGATTCTGATCATAAAATCACAGATTTTTTGGTGAATGTGATTTCCATTGTTGCAACATTGGGAACTGCAATCAGTTGATCTAGACATATCACTTGTGTGTTTCTGCATTCCTTCGTTTGGTTTTTCTTCTTTGCATATTTTAGACATACTGTGTAGGACATATAGGTGTAGGATATCAGCCTTCTTAGTTTCTGTCCTTCAAAATTGATGCCTGTGTTTGATTCTTGTTCTTAAAGTCATTATTTTATGTGGCTGTCTACCCTATTGTGTTGTTTCTTCATGATCAGAACTGGGATGAGTATCTGTGTTTATATATCTTGTGGAGTCTCAATTTTGGTTAAGTATGTTTTTGTGTATTCCTAAAATTTCTGATCAATTAAAAGAATGTGTTTTTGAAATCAGATTGTGACTCTAATTGTTCTCATAACTCTCATGTCTCAAACAGCAAACTCATGTCTCACTTTTATCAGGTTGGTTAGCTTGTGCATTTTGAATTTTGAGTGCCTGGTAATGTGTGCGACGGTTCCTATCTTGTATTAATTACCAACGACTAATTGCAATTAGTGGCAGGTTTAGTGGGTCTTTCTTGCAGGAACGTACGCCATTGTTCAAAGCATATCCTTTCAAAATTATCCGGCGACTTTTTCTAGTCTCAGTTCGCTCTAAAAATTTCTGTCTCTGCCCTCCTCAGTTCTTCTCTCAATCGATTTCAATGGCATCCTCCTCCAAAAGCCCCAAAGTCACGAAGTCAAATGTCCCAACAATGAACACATCTTTGAGTCCAAATTCCTCAGTAAATGATTTCTCGATGGCAATTGTTGTATTCCGGAACCTCTCACCGTGATTCTCCCTGGCGAAAAGGGAAATGAAATTAATGTTGAAAATCCAGGAGACTTGACCGGTTTTCCCTCCATCGGAAACCCTAACACTCGCCGGTCCAAACGTCAACGAGGAATTCCGGCCAATTATGATAACCCTTCTGTTGCCGATGTTCGAGCTGCAAAGAAAAATAAGGTTGATGCTGGATTCTTCACGGAATCCGTCCTTCTTGATAGCGACTCGGATGATGATGATTTCGTTCCCCCAGCAGGAGCTATTCCCCCTGTTCACGAGCGTTCTGTGTCACCGGCCTCTCCTCCTGCACAAGAGCCGGTTGAAGATGATGATTATCCAATCCCGTCTCCAAGGGTAGTCTTCCCTTCTGAATCCTCTCCTCCACGAAGGCCATCATCAAAGGTTACACGTTCCTTTTCTGATGATGAAGTGGTACAAAACTTAATCCGATTGAGAAAGGCTCGAGCATCTTCATCAGGTCCTTCAACCTCTGTTCCTCCTCAGACCGTACCTAGTCCGTCGACTTTATCGGATTTTGACGATAGTTCCGACCAGAACTATGACGCTTCGAAAGGTACCCCTGCCATTAGTGAAGAATCCGATGAGTCTCCGGTACGATTTACAAGGAGACGCTCTATACGTTTCAATGTTGCACCTATTGTTGCAACATCCAGAAAGATGAAACCCCTTGGTACTCCCTACTCATCTTCATTTATCTCTAAAACTGCTTCTCGTAGGTATAATATTTCAAGAAATATCATAGATGAACGAAATGTTCTGAGTTCTATGTTGGATACCTATAATTTGTCTGCTTATTTCTCTGCTCGTCGAATCTCTTGAAAACCATTTTGCCGCCCCATATCTTCGTGAAATAATTCATGAGTTTTATGCCAATATTGAAAAGAGAATTTCTGATTCTTGTGATTCTAGCTTTGAAAAAGTGTTTGTGAGAGGTCGATGGTATTCATTTTCCCCCACTGTCATCAATTCTATGCTTGGTACTCGTCCCTCCGGTGTTCTTGATTTCAATGTAGACCTGAATTTGTGTATTTGTGAACTATCGGGTGGTAGAATTTCATTGTGGCCAGCCAAAGGTATTCCTGTTAGTACATCTCAATTGTCTTCTCTTTATGCCTTTTTGCACAAAATCTGTTGTGCAAATTGGTCTCCTTCCAAGAACACAAATGTTATAACTGAAGAGCATGCTAAAATCTTGTACCTCCTTGGCTCTCAAAGACCATTTGATCTAGGACTGTATGTCTTTAGGAAAATATCATCCATGTTGAAACCTGAGGTGACAAACGGTCCTCATCTTTCCCCTCTCTCATATACGTGATTCTACTCTCTCAAGGGTACAAACCTTCTTCTTCCACTCGCCTCGCCTTCGAGCCTCTCCATTTCTCCTCAAAACTTTTAAAAGGAGATAGGCTCAGAATTTGCCTCTCGCTTAGCTCCGCATATACAACTTTCACTGATCCTACTATTCCTCATCCTACTGCATCTCCTTCAGTTCCTGTTTCACCTACTGTCCCCATCATTGTTCCTCCGAATGTTGCAACATCCAAAGGCAACATCCCTCCGCTTGCCTTTGCCCTCCTACAGCTCCCATGTCAGTCTCTTTTGTCAAAGAGCAACTGCAGCTGATCCAACAACAACTATCTCTCATTGCTGCTCAACAATCCTTTCTCACTACTGTGGCTGCTCACTATACATCATGGCGGCACACCATTCTGGTCAAATAGGGGGTGAGGCTGCAACAAGGGTTGGTAGTGATGATGCTGCAAGGGTTAGTGATGAAGTCCCGAACGAAGTGTTCCCTGGAAGTGTTCCAGACCGCCAAACGCATTCTCGAAAGTTAACTGCGATTACATCCTATCTTGTGGTTCTGATATTATGTAACTGATGTTTGATGGTTGGTTAAACACTTACTTCATTTGTGTCTGTAATAATTAGATTAGGAGTTTGAGACACATGTAACATGTTGTTAATTGTGATTATGGTTTGTTGATCATGTCTCTCTTCTATGTTTCTGATCTTCATTTCAGGGGGTGTTCATCATAATCTTCTTGCAGGTTTTACGTGGATTTGACCAAGAATGCTCGAACAAAGGGGGTGATTGTAAGGGTAATTTAGGCATTGCCTAATTTATCTTGTTTTTCACTCTCTTGGTCAAAGTAGGATTTTAATTGGTATTATAGATTATTTAGGTGATAGGATTTAATTAGGATTCCCTTATTAGATTTTAGGGATATTTTTGTAACTAAATCTTTGCATAAGTATTTAGTTATTAATGGTATCAAATTAGGAAACATAATCTTGCATAATTTTCTGTTTAATCTCTTTCCTAGTAGGGTTTGTTGGTTGGCCGTGTGCTTGCAGGATTCCTTGGAGTCTTGGGTTACAGGATTTGCTGCCTATATTAAGAGTTGAGATCGAGCTGTTGAAGGTGTGCCGAGAGCTTCTAGTTGCAGAGTTATTCTGAGAACTGTGTGCGAGAAATTTAATTTGAAGTCTTCAGGTGCCAAGCTTGAGAGAAGAGAAGAATAGCCCATACACAAAGACTATTCTACAAGTTTGCATCTTCATACCGCCGGT
>JABEVN020004716.1:0-10680 GCA_013146195.2 Codonopsis lanceolata | reverse complement strand
CATGCCTGCTTGTCTCTGCCGCGGGCTTAATTGATCGGGCTTTTCCTGAGCAATTTTACTCGTGGAATGTTGCCGAACACCACCATTCATCAACGAATTGAGGAGTGCTGTAACGCTTCTTGGCCGGACACATTTCGCTTAACTTCGCTCATCATCTCAACGAATTGTTCTCGATCACTCTCCTTTACTCAACTATCGCCGTCAAGTCACTCGCCATTCAGCCTTTCAAATTCCTAAATATTTGACTTTCACGCTTCTTTTAAGGATACGCTTCAAAGAAGCTTGAATCCCTGCTGTGGGTAGGCCGATGGTTGGTTTTTCTAGTAAACTCCGAAATGTCGCGGCTCTCAAAGTTTGGAATAACTGCTGCAACATTTTTGACAATCTTAAAGCTGCAGAAGATGAGGTGGCAGAAATGGAATTACTTTATGAAATCAATAATTCTCCTTTGAACCGCGAGAATTTAATGAATGCCCAGGCCTCTCAACGCAGGTTCTTGTTACAGGAGGAAGCATATTGGCGTCAGAAAACTAAAATCAAATGGTTGCAAAAAGGTCAAGGAAACTCGAAGCTTTTCCATGCATCTGTCAAACAGACTCAACGTCGCCTCCACATCCATTCTATCCATGACGAAGATGGCACTCTTCTCTCTACGGATAAGGATATTAAACAGTCGTAGCTTCATTATTTTAGTTCCCACTTTTTACGATGAAGGCTCTTCTCCTTCTAATCTGGATATGATCCCCTCTTTGATAACGCCAGATTGGAATGAATCTCTAATAGCTCCTCCTTCTTTGTCTGAGGTAAAGTCAGCTGTTTCTGGTCTTAATGGGGATAGTGCTTCAGGTCCTGATGGATTCACTGGGCATTTTTACTCCTATTGTTGGGACATTATTGGTGCTGATTTTCACCAAGCTATTTTGGAGTTTTTTCGGATTTTCTTCCACGCTCATGGTCGAGCACGCACTGCCACTATTCCTAAGGTTGATGTTCCTACTTCTTTCAAGGATATTAGACCTATAAGCCTGTGTAACTTCTGCTCCAAGGTCATATCTAAAATCCTTTCAACAAGGCTAGCTGTCATCTTGCCTCACATAATTTCTGAAAATCAAAGCGCCTTCACCAAAGGTCGAATTATTCAGATAATATCCTTCTTGCTCAGAAATGATGTGCCATCCGGGAAAAAGATTGCGGGTCGGGTCAATGTTGTGATTAAACCGACATGGCTAAGGCCTTTGATAGGTGTCTTGGGTTTTTCTTACCGTTGTCCTTCGCAAGTTCGGTTTTCATGAGGTATTTATAGATCCGGTTTGGCGCCTTTATATCCGACAACCGGTTTTCTGTCTCATTAATGGCGACCAACCGTTTCTTTTCCTTCATCTCGTGGTGGCCTTCGCCATGGGACCTCTCTCTCCGAGTCTCTTCATCATAGCTGCAGAAGTCTTAAGCCGTAACATTAATCGACTTCACTCCCAATCTTCATCCTATATCTACTCGATTGTTAGTGGGTGTCCAATTATTTCCCATCTTGCCTTTGCTGATGACATTATTATCTTTTGTAATGGAAGCAAGGCATCTCTTTCACAGCTTAAACATCTTATTCAGTCTTATGAAGCTGCTTCTGGCCAGCTTATAAATCGAGCTAAAAGTTCATTCTATGTTGCTCCCTCCACGATTCCTCCTCATTGCACCCTCGATCCAATCTGCTTTGAATTTCCGTAGGGTTCTCTTCCTATCACATATCCGGGTTGTCCTCTTTACTATGGTCGCAAAGAAACCTTATTTCGATTCCTTCTTCTCAAACTCCAAAACCGCATAAACTCTTGGCTGGGACCATTTCTTGACAAGGCTGGCAAAATTACTCTTATCAAACATGTTCTTTATTCCATCACAAGCTATCAAATTGCATCAATGGACCCTCCAAAATCTGTTGTGAAAATGATTGATAGGATGTGTTCTAATTTTTTCTGGGGGCAGTTGGAAGGGAGACAAAAGAGTCACTGGATTTCTTGGTCTACTTGCTGTAGACCTGTTGCCGAAGGAGGGCTAGGTATTTTCTCTATGGCAGATTTATGTGAGGCCTATGGGTTGAAATTGTGGTGGCGATTCCGTACTGTTTCCAACCTTTGGACTTCCTACTTGAAGGCTAGATATTGTTCTCGGCACCATCCAAGTATTGCTCAATCCAAAGGCTCTCATTCTTGGAGCCGAATGCTTAAGGCTCGCTCAATAGCAGACCCCCGTATCTTCTGGATTCTAGGCCGAGGAAACTGTTCCCCTTGGCATGATCACTGGATTCGTGATCTCAATGAGGATTTACCTATTGACTATAATATCTCTACAGCTCGTGAATTTTTGCCCAGTGTGTCCAGTCAAAATGATGGCAGCCATATATTTCTCTCTTCTTCCGTTAAAGACAAAGCATCGGACCCGACTATTTTATTTCTCTCGCAGATGAGGATGATCGAGCATGCTGGACATTGTCCCCATCCGGCAAATTTTCCATTGGCTCAGCCATCTCCGAGATTTCTTTTGCTCATCCTAGAATGATGTTTGCATCCTTTATCTGGCACAATTCTCTGCCGAGGAAAATAAGTATCTTTATTTGGCGGCTTTTTCTCCGTCGTCTTCCTATTGATGAGGGTCTCAGTGGCAAAGGAATTCAGCTAGCCTCAAAGTGTCAATGTTGTGCTTCAGGCCATATTGAAACTTTCGAACATGTCTTCTTATCCAGCAGCTTGGCTACGGATATTTGGCGTCATTTTCATTATATTTTTGATGTTCCTTTCAGCCTGTGTGACATCCAACAGCGCTGTTTCGCCTGGTGGTTTTATCGTCGGTCTCTTCCCTTCATCATTATCCCCTCTCTAATACTTTGGCATCTATGGAAATTCAGAAATCATGCTATTTTTGATGGCAAACATCTCTCAATCAGCTCTCTGATTTTTAATGTTAAATCAGACCTCAAGACCATTCTCCAAGCTTCCAACTATTTCATATCCGATCTCCATGATAGTTCAGCAATCTCCTTTGGTCTCTTCAAGCAAATTAAAGTTCAGGCTGTTTTTTGGGACCTCCCTCCTTCAGGTTCCTTTAAATTTAACTCTGATGGCGCTAGCCGAGGCAATCCGGGCCTAAGTGGAGGTGGTGGCATTCTTCGAAATTCTCAAGGTGAATGTATTTATGCTTTCTCAGAATTTTATGGTGAGTGTTCTAATATGATGGCTGAGCTGAAAGCTCTTCATTCTGGACTCCTGTGGCTCCATGAGCAAGATTATCATAATGTTGTCATTGAAATGGACTCAAAAATTATTGTTGATACTCTCTCTGAAAATTTCAATATTTCTTGGAAGTATGTTTACATTTACAGAGATATTCTTCGGCTTCAACAATCTGGTCAGCATTCGTTTCATCACTGTTTCCGTGAAGCCAACAAAGTTGTTGACAGTCTCGCCAACTTGGCTTGTGATTCTCAAGACAGTATCCAGTTTTTTATGCCTGCTTGTATTCCTCGCTCTATTAAGGGTCTCATTAATTTAGATGCTAGCAGAACTCCCTATGTTAGAATTTCTTAATTTATTCATTTTAGCTCTGTATTTCCTTTTCGAGGTTAGGCTCCTTTGTCCTCCCATTTATAAGGGCAAGGCTGGTTGTCCCCCTCAAGTTTGTATTTTTTCCTTTATTAATAAAATCTAGCAGGGTGCCGTCCCTGTTTCCTTAAAAAAAAAAAATATATATATATATATATATATATATATATATATATATATATATATATATATATATATATATATATATCTATTCCTATTAATTACAAAATTTGTCCTATATCCCCAAAATAAAATGGCATAATGAATGCAAATATATACATATTTTGCAGAATAATGAAAATAATAAGCAGAATAAAATAATAATACAAAGCCAAAAATGAAGCAAAATTAAAATAAAGTCTCGGCCCTTTTATTGTGCTGCTCGGAATTTTATTGCAAACATATATATATATATTTTTTTGAATATATATATAAATTTGATTTTTTTTTGTTTTTTTGAAAAATAGATATATTTTTAAATATAGCTGTAACAATTATCGGAACGAAACTGCTGCAAGATGGAGGATCTTATCCACAAATATAGATACGGATGTTTAAGAACGCAATATTCAAATGCATAAATTAATATAACAAGCATACTTTAGCCAGAAACAAAGAAAAACAAAAAAGTTTTTTTTTTATGAGTCTAGCCCTCCATTTTATTTAAAATAAAACGATCTCCCCAGCAGATCGCCACTGTGGGTCGCCCGGCGTGCGTCCGCGCAACCTTGGATAGGGGTGCGCGTACGTGCGGATGCAGGACACCACTACTCTCATTTCATCCTCCCTTATTTAAAGGAAAACGAAATTAAAAGTGCGAGAGGAATGCTGTCTAAAATAGCGCGTTGGAATATGTCTCGGTTGACTTTAGTGGAGTTTTGGTCCAATATGGGAGCTTTGTGTTTCCCGCATCAAGTTATCCCTTGTTTAGGGGATATCAGAATATGAGAATACACCACTCTTTCATTCTCATTCTCATTTTTTTAGGGGAAAACGGAAAAGTGCAAAAAATGATGTTGCGAGGCCCCACTATGGATTTTATGAAAATAGTCTTATGGTCTATTTCGGATCACTATGGGTGCTTTGGGTTTCCTGCATCAAGTTATCCTTTGTTTAGGGGATACCAGGATATAGGAATGCATCACCCTTTCATTCTCATTTTCCCTTTTTTAGGAAAAAACAGAAAAGTACAAGAAAGGAGTGTTGCGACGCCCCCACTGGATCCAAAATGTTTTATAGAGTCGTCATCTTTATTTTAAGGCAAAAATAAAGCAAAACCAAAAGAAAAGAAAAACCAGAGATTGCAAAAACGGGTTCGGAGGCTAAGTTACGAGTTGGGAAGGTGCTAGGCACCCAACTCGCCATTTCGATCTCAAAAGCGGTTTTTGGCTAAAGTATGTTTTTTGTTATATTTATTTAGCAAATAAACAAAGCATTTAAAGACAGAAAATAAAAGCAAATACATCCGGCTACATTATTTACTGGGACTTGCAAATTGCCTCCTTACAATAATTACGATATATTTAAAAATATTTGGTCATAATAACGGCTCTTTTACATAGTATTTTCTAACTAAATCAGGAAGTGACAACGGCTTATATTTTCTACATTGGGCGGATTTAAAGAACAACTTTTATAAAAATAACGCCCTTAAAGGCTATTACCTTTTAGAGCGGAGGGTGCTCGCTACGTCCTTCTCGAGAGGGAGACTTTTATCTTCTTCTTTGTGATTTGGGCGGAGTAACGACTTATTTTTTGTGGTTTTGACTTGTTTACCTCGGGCGGATGAGTAATTCACTTAGTTTTGGTGGTTTTGGCTTATTTATTTGGGCGGAATAACGCTTACTTTTGGTGATTTGGCCTATTTACTCAAGAGTAACGGCTTACTTTATGGTTTTTGGGCCAGGGAAATAAGGTGGATACCTAACTAAAAGGCTAAGGATCACTCTAATCGGTGGGTTTTTGGTTTGGTGGAGTTTCGGCAGGGTTTCAAGGCTTTATAGGGTGACCACTCCTATCTCACTTCACTCTCTAGATTTCTCGGCGTTAGGGCAGCCTTGAGAGAAATTTTATCGATATTCTCTTCATCTCTTTTCGGAGGTTACGAAAGTGAGTCCCGAAGCCTGTATTTATAGCTGAAGGAGAGGACTCGTCGGGGATAACGAATCCTCTCTATACGCTCAAATTTCTTGTACACCGAGCTTCGGGAGTTGCATAATGCGTTAGCGGGAGGAGCTCTTGCCAAGCTAAGGCAGAGGCGCGGACACAAGGTCTTCTTAGCGCGGCGCCAAGGGCCCCTTTTGGCCGTGCCATGACACTATTCCACTTTCAAAATTTGCACTTTATCCCTCGCATTTCTTGTTCTTGGCGCATCTGCTTTGCCTTTTGCATTTTAACTCATGTAACTTGACATTTGTTAAGTTTAAGCGCAGATTCTTGATATCACGTACGAGTCACATATCGAGTGCGAAATTGGGGTGTCTGATTCTGAGGAAAGGCTTTGGCTTGGATGGGAGCTCTCCCTCGGAGATCCATCAACAATTGGGCTGACTTGCGGGCTAAGTTCTTGGCCGACTTTGGGACGTCGGGAGCTATTGCGAAGACAAGGGCGGACTTGTCCAAGGTTAAACAGGGGGATCATGAGTCAACTTCCAGCTATTTAGAAAGGTTCACTGAGTTGCTCGATCAGGTTCCTGGTTTGTTTGAGCAAGAGGTTACTTTATGCTTTGAGACTGGTTTGCTCGAGGGTGAAGGTGGTTTGAGGCTGGGAGCGAGTATGAGGAGCCAAAGACAGAGCAGAGATCGTGCGGGCTCGGGGTGGTGCTTGTAGGGGAGATCGCGAAGAAGGAGAAGAAGAAGGAAACAATTGAGGCTAGGGGTTCTGTGAGCAATGCCAAGAATAGCGGCCAGGGTGCATGGGGCGGTTATAACATAAATAAGTCGCGGTATGACCACCCAAGGGAGTTTTTCGGAGAAGGTGATCTCACTCCGCTTAATACATTGCGGGAAGATATAATGTATGAAATCAGGACGAGCTTCCTCGTGCTCCCCGTATAAATCTAGAGATAGCGGATGCTCGGGATCAGCGCGCCTATCATGATGACTATGGGCATACGACAGAAGAGTGTTGGCCATTGAAGAAGGCCATACAGAAATTGATAAATGAAGGCCAGTTAGACCGGTTTAAAAGAGATGGGAATAATAGGGGAAATGCCACTCACATAGATGCACCCCCAATTCGAGGGGTAATAAATGTAATTATGGATGAGGAGCCTACGCTTACCCAACTCAACAAGCAGATTTATTCCTTGTCAAAGATGGTTGATTGCCCGATCACTTTGCAAGCAGGGGAGGAGTCGATACAGTTTACTCGCAATGAATTGGCGAGTAATGTGGCTGGAGAGCAATCTTTGATTGTTTCTGCTCTGGTTGATGGCTAGGTTGTGCATAGGATTTTGGTAGACACAGGGGCATACAGAGAGGTGATGTATTATTCCTACTTCCAAGGCCTAGAGTTGAAAGATGAATGCCCCCAAACCACATCTGAGGGACCTTGGAGGCTTTACTAATCACAAGTCTTGGGTTAAAGGCACAGTCGAGCTCGAAGTTTTCATTGGCGAGGGTATCCGCACCAGGGTGGAGAAGGTTACCTTCATGGTGATCGACCTGAAATCTCCCTGCAATATAATTTTGGGGGTGCCTAGCATAAGAAAGTTTCAGATGGTTGCCTCAATCCCTCACCAGCGGGCAAAGTTTTATACATATCAAGGGGTGGGGGTCTTGAAGAGTCAACCTCGGGTAGTGCTGGAATATGTTCGTGATAGTCAAAGGAAGAAGCAGAAGCTGATTCTTGAGGACAGCGAGCAGAAGGTCACTATTAGTAGCAAAGAGAAGTCTCATGTGACTGTGGGTCCTTTGACAATTGCGGTGATTGATGAGAGCTCGGCACAGGGCGAGCGGCGTGGCCTTGAGGATATCACTTGTCCTCTGCCGATGGTGGGGTCGGGGGGACAAGTCGAGCAGGCTACAAATATGGAATTTGGACCGGACTTGATAAAGAAGCTTCGGACTTCGGGTTGAGAAAAGAAGAAAAAGTGGAGTGTGCCACGCTCAGGATGAGAATGAGCCGAGTTCGGCCGAGGCGAGCAGGAAGAAATTTTACATCAATTTTGCCTATCACGGCGAGAAGATAAAGATTAGCGAGGGCTTGTCGGTTGAAGCTCGAGCAGTTTGGTCAAAACAACTCGAGGCGGCTTGGATGTGTTCGCGTGGCAGCAAAAGATATCTGAGGGTTAGCGAGGACGTTGCAATTCACTGCCTCAGTGTGGATCCAGTTTTTAAGCCAATTCAGCAACGGCCTAGAGTATATTCCACATAAAAGGACAAGGCGATCAAGGAGGAGAAGTCGAGCGCTTTGGCGCGGATATCATGAGGAAATTCACTACCCTTGGTTGGCCAATGTGGTTATGGTTAAAAAGTCGAATGGGAAGTGGAGGATGTGTGGACTTCAGAGCCTCAATCTTTGCCCAAAGATTGATATCCTCTTCCTCGCATCGACAAACTGGTGGATGCCATAGCGGGTTTTAAGTTCTTAAGCTTCATCGATGCATATTCAGGATATCACCAGGTGAAGATGAACGAGAAGGATAAAGCATTATTGCATTCGAGCGGCGGGAGGCCTATTGTTACAAGATGATGCCTTTTGACTTAAAGAATCACGAGGAGCTACTTACCGCCGAATGGTGAATAAGGTCTTCGGAAGCTAAATTGGCGAGAAATGTTGAGGCATACATAAGGCGATATGGTCATGAAATCCAAAGAGGGCATGATCATGCAGGTCGATCGGAAGAAACCCGACAATCTCGAGAAGAATAACATGAAACTCAATCCGAGCAAGTGTGTGTTCGGTGTAAAGGCAGGGATATTCCTGGGTTTCATGGTAAACGAGAGAGGGATTGAGGCAAATACTGAGAAGATAAAGGCTCTGGTCACAATGAAGCCTCCTCGGTGCATCAAGGACGTCCAGAAGCTTAATGGCAGAATTATCACCCTTGGCCGCTTCATTTCCAAATCGGCAGAGAGATGCTTGCCTTTTTCAAGGTCTGAGGAAAAAAGGGTTCGAGTGGGCAGTGAATGTGAGGAGCTAAGCGATTGAAGATATTACACAGGACAACCTCCATTGTGCGGCAGGTTATGGGCGAAAACTTATTGTATACCTCACGACACGAAGCCGGTAGCCCATCTATAGGGAAGAATGTAATCTCCAAATGCCTGTGTACTATGTTTCTAAGGCCCTCACCGCGGTGGCAGGGCGCTATTTTAATGTAGAAAAATTGGCTTATTCGCTTGTTGTTGCTGCTTGGAAACTTGAGGCTTATTTTTTTACGCACATCCAATCATTATACAGACACGCCTCTCGGGGAAAGTGCATAAGCCGAGAGTCTTCAGTCGTTGCTCACCGGGTCGATTGGGCCGGCCAGGAGTTTCAAATAGATTATCAACCTCGGTGAGCTATCAAGGCACAAGCTTTGGCTGATTTTGTGCAGAGACTAGTTTCAGCGATTCAGGCGAAGAGGCGCCCTTGGACTTCAATACTTGTTCTGTTCGGCGACCTCGTCGGTGTCTTTGGGGAGTTGCATGTGGATGGATTAGCCGGCAAAATAGGAAGTGGAACAGATCTTTTTAGTAGTTCCCGAGCAGGGATCAGAGAGTTTGAGGCTTTCTTTGTCAAGTTTCCAACATCAAATAATCAAGCGAGTATGAAGCAGTGATCGCGGGGCTTGAGCTCGCACAAGGCGTAGGAGTGCGCGAGATCGTGATTTATTGTGATTCTCAGTTGGTCGTAAATCAGGTCAAGGGTGATTATGTTGTCCATCACCCAGTTCTAGTTCGATACTGTAGCTTGGTAAAGGAAATTTTAAGGATTTTGAGTATTGGGAGCTAGTCAAAATCGATCAGGAAGATAACATGCGCGCTGATTATTTGTCCAAGATAGCAGAGGAGGAAATCCATTTTGATATGATTCCTAGACGCGTACTCGCGATGGAGGAATCAAAGAGCACGCAGCACGACAAGCGAAGAACGTCAATGAATTGATGGATTGTGACACCTTGACCCAATGCTACGATCCGTTATTGAATGAGGTACTCCGCGATCCAATTACGAGACGAACACGAACCTTGGTATAATGAAGAACGCCACAATAGGGATGAATATCCTATTGATAAGTTCGGGTTTCGATTACTTAGCCTCTCACCTAATAATCACAAGTTCAATGAAGAACAAAGAGGTTTTGAAAAACACTCAAAAACTATATTAATCAATAATCATAAAGTTGTCTACAAAACAATAAGTCACAACCATTATTTATATGAGTTGTGAATCCTAAACCTAAAAGTAAAAGGAAAAGTCTAAGTAGAATCAACTTAGGAAACTACTTAGAATCAACTTAGGAAACTACCTAAAATCTACTTAGGAAACTACTCAACTTACCTAATCTATGTGAGAACAATTAGGTAAGTTACCTAATCTATTTAGAAACATAAATCCTCCAAAATAAGGAAAATCTACAAATCCGTTTTTGTAAAGGCCTAATTTTCAAAGTTGCATTTTGGCCTCCTAAAGTCTTCCTTTAGGCGTTAAAAGCATCAAAAGTCATTGTATAACATTAACGAACATTTCTCGAGTCTTCAAGTCATCATCCATGAAATCTAAGGCTTCACAACGCATGTTTGAATTTGTAGAGTAGTCATTGTAATAGCCCGAATCTCCAATAAATCCACGAATTAAGTTTGTATAGAACTCTTGAATCTTCCAATCATACTCTATGCATTTTAGAACCCTTGAACCTCGATCCATGCTCATATGAACCCTCGAACCTTGATCTACATGCTTCCAATGCCTCTCAATCTTGGTTCTTGGCTGGTGGTCAGAATCATATCACATTGTTGCATCCAGTGTCATGATCGAGTATCCGGAACTTCACCGACAATAGAAAGGGAAGTAATCATGGACATTGAACTGTAAATGTTGGATCGACGATTTGAAGGATTACATCGAGTAGGGGAGTTCACTTGAGAATAAGTTGGAG
>JABEVN020004715.1:0-10679 GCA_013146195.2 Codonopsis lanceolata | reverse complement strand
GTAAAGTTACCTTTACTACTAATGCACATAAGCATGTTCATACTCAAATACAACTATATCCGTTAAACACATTTTATTTTATTTGTTTTTTTGTAACCATATCCTTACTCATAATTTAATCTTTAAGCAAAATGACAAAATTCCTATTATTAACAATACCACATGCATACACGTATATCATGCAAATGTGATATATAATCACTTAAGTACCATCATACTTCTACTCATATAATCCATATAATCCATTTAATTCATGCAACTCACTAGCATTACGTGTATCCATAGAGTGTATAAACTCAACGCACCACTAGCAAATACACTAGTAAACATTATCTCATTTTATACATAAATTAATTGCTTGCCAAAATCAAAATTCAATCAAAACCATAAACAAATCTCATCTTAGGGACATCATCCTTTATCATATCAATAAACTTAGAAACCAACAATCAATAGATTTCAATACTCAATGCAATGTATGTATGAATGCATGTGAGCTAACGATACCACGCATACTCATAGTAGCGATAATAATAACCATAATATATAAATAAGGAGTTACCTCTATCTCGGTAGGTCTCAAAACTCCTTGTTAATAACACCGCCACGCCGCATTACACAACCTCAAACTCTAGGTAAGTCTATCACCATCTCACTAAGAGTCACTAGACCGCTTACTACACTACTAGAATCGTTAATCCTTAACTTAATGCAATCTTTTTCAAATTGCCTTCTAACTCATCATCATCCTTATCGGTTCTCGAGGTCCTCTCTCGGTGCATTCCTTAATATCCAACCTTTCTGCATAAGTATAGTCCACGGCCCTCGATAATCCGCAAGGCTGTAATAAAATAAATTGCCTATAATATTCCATCGTTAATCCACTAACTCTTTCATGAATTCATGGATTCTTTCTAGTCTCATTCGGTACTAAGTACTTACTTCAATGAGCTAACTTTCAAGTGATCATCACTTAAATATTAAACCATAATCTCATAATATTTTGCACAATTCTACGGTGGATTCTCAAACATGGATACTACTAATACTACCTTATACTCATCAATCTTGGCACCTCTACTAGTCTAACACACATCTAGATTCAAACATCTTAATCTTACAAATAACTCGATGTTAATATTCGCGATTCACACAAAAGCGAACCCCCCAAACTAGCCGAGGAACCTATCTGGCGAACTGACTAACAATAGCTATTACCAAGTGACGACTCGACCGAATCCCCATCTGAAGACCCGAGGTCGTAAAATCAAAAACACACAAAGATAACAAATAGCGGGTAAGCCATACGGTACGCCAAAAACTTTAACACATGCGGAGGCGTATTATAATTAAGGGTGGCGCCGAGCTAACAAGCTCAAACTAACACAACCTTAGAGATAATGAATCTCTTGGTCCAAAAATAAAATCATGTGACGATAACAATTTATAGCAATTATATACCAAGTCATCGGCCTTCGGCGACGTTACGGCTGAACCCAACATTAAACTAAGTCTACAACTCTAGTCTAACATGCTTAAAGGCTAAAAACATGCGGATAACAAACATAATAAACTAACCAATACATGGTTAAAACAACTAAAGCATGATCATCATAAATACATAAGGCACGACTAACACATGTCGGCTCTCAAAGATTAAGTACTAATTAACATAAGTACTAATAATCAAACACATAAAGTCTTGCTACCCCACATAAAGTTTATATAACTTTATGTTCCCATCGTCCTTGCCAAAAAGAAAAGATACTAAAAATTACAAGGTAGCAACCTCGTCAAAAGCTTCTCCAACGCAAATCGATACTCACTTGAACCGCTCGCTTCGGCTCGGATCTAGGAAAACAATCAAAACAAATAGGAGTAAGTCATAAAGACTTAGCAAGTTACTAACATAACTTCCTATCATGGCATCATGCTCAAAAATAATTATTCATGCTATTGGCATAATATACATTTCATAAATAATCATGTCAAGATATCCATACTTAACAATTTCGAGTATCATGTTATCAACAAGTATAACATTTCATTAATTCGTTCAACCATCATTCCATATCATATCATATTCACGTAGCACATTATTCACATATAAGCATTTGTGAGTCAATTCATATAAAAGGGATATGATATCAGTTACCCATTTTTCGCCGTGTCGCTCCGCAAAAACACGTGCAAAACCTTTATGTGTCCTCGATATCCCTTTCGTGGATATCGGCGTCTCCCAGACATTTCCCTGAGAGTTCGATAGTTATCAAAGTCATGTTTCCATACTACAACTGAGATCAACTACTTCCCTATCGTGGCCATCGACAGAGGGTGTGTGCAACCCGGCGCGGCAATCCATCAAAATCACGAATCTCACAATTAGTGAATATGATACATCGTCCTGTCCAAAGACTCAACAAACCGACTCCAGCTGGACTCAAACTTCAAGCACACGTAATACATTATCATATGCTCAAATAAGTAGGCATGTACTCTACAATCATCTAGTCATGCTTTTACTTCACAACTAGCACATAATCACATTAGAGATAAAAGTCAAGGCTCTAATCATCAAGTGTTTTTCATACACTTTAAAATGCTTGGAGGCTTAACCTCCATTAAGGCTACCCCAAAATTCGTAGGACTTGGGCATATTAGTCCTTAATGTCATACTAATCTAATGGTCAACTCCGTTGAGTTATAATCAATCTTTCAAAAATTAGGGTATAAAAGCTGTTGGCCTCAATACTCTCCTATGTCCATACTAACATGAAGCAATAGGTTACTAAGGTCATTAAACCCATAAGACCCCAAATCAAACATTTAAGTAGGCAACATAGAATCACGGTCACAAGTTAGGCATATATACTCATTCACAAGTCATCAAACATGCTTCCAACACTTAAACAAACAAGATAGAATGATTTATCATATATCTCTACCTTTGAATATCATCATAAGCATACTTTACAATCTGTTTATTAAGGTTATTAAACCCATAAAACTCCACTCAAACAATTAACTAGTCAACATAGAATAGAAGTCAGAAACAAGGAATATATATTCATTCTTTCTATTTCTTCAAATATGAGTCTAACCATTTCATCAAATATGCTACCAATATTTAAACAAACAATATAGAATAATTCATCATCTATCTCTACACATGAATATCATCATAAACATACTTTACAACATGTTCATCCAACCAAAATTTCATCATCTAGCATATAGTGAAACATGACGTTTCTACAAGTCTAACCATTTCATCAAACATGCTCCCAACACTTGAACAACAAGATAGGGTCACT
This sequence comes from Codonopsis lanceolata, assembly GCA_013146195.2. Lineage (NCBI taxonomy): Eukaryota > Viridiplantae > Streptophyta > Magnoliopsida > Asterales > Campanulaceae > Codonopsis > Codonopsis lanceolata. The sequence continues at coordinate 7,365 of JABEVN020004715.1, read as the reverse complement.
TATAATACATTACCACAAACAAATAACATCATAAACATGGTTTATAATCTTTTCATAATCTGATCATACAACCAAAAATGCAACATTTAGCATATACGAGAACATAGCATCTCTACAAGCCTAACCATTTCATCAACCATGCTCCCAATACTTAAACAAAAAGGTAAAATACTTTATCATACATTACAACACATAAATAACATCATAAACATGGTTTATAATCTTTTCATAATCTGATCATACAACCAAAAATGCAACATTTAGCATATACGAGAACATAGTATCTCTACCAGCCTAACCATTTCATCAAACATGCTCCCAACACTTAAACAACAAGGTAGAATGATTTATCATACATTACTACACATAAATCACATTATAATAAGGGTTTATAATCTGTTCATAATCTGTTCATACAACCGAAAATGCAACATTTAACATATACGTGAACATAGCATCTCTACAAGCCTAACCATTTCATCAAACATGCTCCCAACATTTAAACAACAAGGTAGAATGATTTATCATACATTACTAAACATAAATGACATCATAATAAGGGTTTATAATCTGTTCATAATCTGTTCATACAATCGAAAATGTAACATTTAGCATATACGTGAACATAGCATCTCTACAAGCCTAAACATTTCATCAAACATGCTCCCAACACTTAAACAACAAGGTGGAATGATTTATCATACATTACTACACATAAATCACATCATAATAAGGGTTTATAATCTGTTCATAATCTGTTCATACAACCGAAAATACAACATTTAGCATATACGTGAACATAGCATCTCTACAAGCCTAACCATTTCATCAAACATGCTCCCAACACTTAAACAAGAAGGTAGAATGATTTATCATACATTACTACACATAAATGACATCATAATAAGGGTTTATAATCTGTTCATAATCTAATCATACAACCGAAAATGCAACATTTAGCATATACGAGAACATAACATCTCTAGAAGCCTAACCATTTCATCAAACATGCTCCCAACACTTAAACAACAAGGTGGAATGATTTAGCATACATTACTACACATAAATGACATCATAATAAGGGTTTATAATCATTTCATACAACCGAAAATGCAACATTTAGCATTTACGAGAACATAGCATCTCTACAAGCCTAACCATTTCATCAAACATGCTCCCAACACTTAAACAACAAGGTATAATGATTTATCATACATTACTACACATAAATGACATCATAATAAGGGTTTATAATCTGTTGATAATTTGTTCATACGACCGAAAATTCATCATATAGCATATACTAGAACATGGCATCCGTACAAAGTCCTAAGTACTCTCATTGACCTCAAATAGCAAGATTGTTTTCCCTAGGGTCAATGAGACTAAAATAAATAGAAAGAGATGTTGTAACTCACCTTAAAGAAGCCCTACAAGTTGAACAAAATGTCCATGCAAAGGTGGGTATGTGATCTCCTTGCCCTCCTCTTCTCTTCTATGGTTGGGTTTTGGAAATGGCTTCCTCAAGACTTGGCCACCATTGTTGATCACCCAAGAACCTTCAAGAAACTCTCTATAAGTTGTATGAAATGTTCAGCCACGAATTTGGAAGAGGATGGCTGAATAGGATGAGTTTACTGGAGGTAATGGTCACTCTATGGCTGAAGTGGGGTGGGAGAAGTTGTCCAATGCATGTTTGTGCATGTTGGTGTTCTTTCCTTGCGAGAGTGTCTTGCATGCACTCAAAGCTCCCAAAACTTGTCAAGAATGCAGAGGAGGATAGATAGGTTGAACTATGGTGGTTTAGGGTGGGTTAGGTTGGGGTTGGGTTGGGTTAGGTTGGCCAAATAGAAAGTCTAACACACAATGAGGGGCCAACTATAGTAGACCAGAATTTGGGTCATTTTACAAAATGTTCCTGTACCGAAATACACGTCCTAAAATTACACAAAAGGTATTTTTAGAAATCTATATGAGTCAAGTTTCTAACACATCAAACGGATCTGAATTCCGAGTTTCGTACACAAAGTTATGGCCAAAATACTACAGACCTATCATGGTCTTCGGAAATACGCGAATTTCCGAAAATCAAACTCGAGCGTGTGTAAACGTTTACACGACCACTCGAAAATAATTCTAAGTTAATTCCCCAAGGTCCTCTAGTCATCAAGGGTCAAAATAATACCAACCAAAAAATTCATACAAAGAAGAAGAACGACAAGAAGTAAAGTAGCAATCAAACCGTCGATTCGACAAGCATTCAAACAAGATTTAAATCATGTTAAGGATATTATGAATGATATCTAATACTTACATATATGCATCCATCTAGAAGTCTAACACATCTAAACATGTTATTTAATCATCATGTAATGATCTAGGATCAAATCGAGGTCAGGAACACAAAAACCCGAGTAAACTCTCAATCGCGTCGCATTTCGATTATCGTCGAGTTACGACTTATGACTTTAGCAAGTTAACAACTAAATGACTTCTTTTAAAAGTATTTTGGTCTTAATTTGATCTCTCATACACATCTAGACTCTCTCAGAAATCAAATAAGCGATCAACAAGGGAAGAAGTGCGAGCATTGCACGCAATTCAAGCTAACCGGGAATCAGGGTCTTACAATTAGCCTGTTCAGCATACATAACACTTGATAGACAAAAAATAGTTGCATGAGAATATAATCCACATAAAGCACGTGCTTCTTGAATCTGCCAATTTTCAAATTGGGCTGGTGTATCTGATTTATCTTGAATTTGATATAGACCTCTACTTTTTCTTCTAGCACTTTTCTGTTGAGAATTAATACTTAACATCTCAAATAATTCCTCTCGTGCTTCTGGTGTCATTCTATTAATAGAACCACCAGCTGCACTATCAACCATAGTTTGTAAGCCTAGCGAAAGACCATGATAAAATTGAAGCACTAACACATGTTGAGCCAAATTATGATGAGGACACATAATGAGCAGATTTTTAAATCTATCCCAAGACTCATGGAATGTTTCACCTGGTTCATTTTGGAATGACATTATTTGTTTTCTATATTCAGTGAGAGATGCATGCTTGTAAAATTTACTCATAAACAAATCATATAATTCAGCCCAATTATAAACACTATTAGGTGTAAAGTTCATAAACCATCTCTTTGCCAATTCTTTTAATGCACTGGGAAAATATTTCATTTTAATTTGATCTTCAGTTAACCCTCCTAAAGGAAAAGTACTCATCATGTATTTATACTCTCTTAAGAAACTAACAGGATCTTCGTGAGTCATTCCATGAAAAGATGGTATCATGTTAAAGTAATGACCTTTTAATTTGAAATTCCTTACAGCATTTGGCAAGACTAAACATGATGTCACTACATTTAATGAAGGTCTACTAAAGTTATTAATAGTTCTTTGATTTACAACTACTTCCATATTTCTTCTTGCAGGTTCTTCTTCCCTATGATTCCTGTTAACTGGGTTAACTGGATTTTCAATATTTCGATTAATATTATCTTCCATTGTAGGATCAACTAGAGGATCCTTTTGATTCAATTGTTTTTGATTATCAGGCTGAGAAGCTAGACTTTCAAGATCTTCTTGATTTCTTCTAATATTATTTATATCTTGATTTAGTTCTACCAATTTAGGATTCAAAGATCGACGACCGTGCATAAAATAAATTAAAGCAATTTAAAAACAACTAACTTTTAAAAATAAAATAAAATCTTTTTGTATTTTTATTTTTATAAAAACTGAAAATTAAACTAAAAACTAAATCAAATTATAAACTACGCTACCAACAGACTAACTACGTGAACTAGCTTGTCCCCGGCAGTGGCGCAAAAAACTTGATCGATGTTTTATTTTAATATTTTTCCTTGCAAGTGGACAAGACTATTATAGAATAGTATTGGAAGCAAGGGTCGAACCCACAGAGACAAGAGATCACGAACAGTACAATTTATTGATAGCAAATTATTAATCTAAAGGGGGGTTTTTATAATGATTTTATTTAAACTACTATTTATATTTAGGTGTTTAACTAATTAGCAGTAATTACAGTTATGAAGATCTTATGGTGGGTGGCAATCTAGGATTCGGGTTTCACTTGTATCTCTTTTATGTTCAATTCATAATAAGTATCATTCAATTTCTTGGGTTCGTTCACTAAAAATAGATATAGTCTGTTGAACTATTGGTTCGGCCTCCATCCCATAACATTCATCCATTCTATATCTTAAGCACAAGAACATGTAATCTATGTGTCACCTAGATTATGATCCATCTTACCTAGATCGTGTATGAACCTGGTCCTAACTTATCACTCTCGTGCATCGATAGGTCCAATTTATTGTGATGGTGAGCCAGTGTACGACATATGCACATTGGTCATGCAGTTATCCGCACCTCTAGGCCTTTATTATTTGCGATTACATTCATTTGTTCAAAGCAAAATAATAGAGGGATTGATAAACACCACAATCAACAAGAATTGAATGACATAAATATGAATTAAAACCTAAATTAGATACAAGTTACCTCCCACCTCCTAGATTATGGATGATTTAGTTCATCATAGACAATGAACAGCTCATGGAGATGAACGGAAACATGATTTGATCTTCAATACTTGCAATTACACAATCTAACTATGTTATACAACCTAAAAACTATCTAAAATCTATACAAAACGGTTTCCAGCCGTTTTTCTATATCAGTCTCTTGGCATCCGATCTCTATTTATACTCGGGAGTTGTAATCCAATTGAATCTCTTGTGAAAATACGAAATTCACGCATTCTGACCACCTTGCGGTCGCAAGGTCTAGGGTACCTTGCGTCCGCAAGGTCTCAGTTTTCGGCCCTTGATTTCGACTTCTTCAATGTTCTTTGTCCATCTTGCGGGCGCAAGGTCAGTACCTTGCGTCGCAAGGTCTCAATTAATAGTTTCTTCTTTTCTTCTTCATTTTACATCTTGGTCCCTTCTTGGAATTTGCATATAAAACCCTGGAGTTTTGCATATTTTCACTAAAAACCCTGAAACATACAAAACTCACTAAAAACACATATCAGTAGCCAAAAGCCTCATGAAATAGCATAATTTAAGTCATAGAAGCATATAAAATCGACGTATAAAATACATCGATCAGCCCCAGACTGAGGAGAGGATGGATTAGTGGTAGGGATCGAAGGGAAAACATTTTGGGGAGATGGATTAGCCGGAGCACCTCCCGCCTTGGCAAGATCCGACGGCATAGCCACCGAAACCCTAAAACCAAAATAAGAAAATTCTAGAGAGAGAAATTCTTTGTTGTCTTGATTGAACCCATCAAACATACGTCGTGGGTGTAGCAAAATCATTATGGTTATTGGATAAAGGTTCATCTCTGTTGTCTTCATCTATGTTCTCTTATTTGAACCCATCAAAATTTGTCTCGACGGTGTGGTAAATTCAGTAGGGTTATTGGGAAAAAAATCTTCATGTTCCATTTCTTCCTCTTCTCCATTGTTTTCATCTTCTCTATTATTTTCCTCTTCTCCATTAGTTTCCATGTCAAAACCAGTTTCATTATTTTCTCCTCGGTTCGAGTCCAAATTTTCTATGATCAAACGGGTAACAAAAAGTGGAGATTGAACCCCTAGTTTGTTAAGGTTCAAATACCATCCAAAATCTTCATCTTTAGTAATTAAGACAGGAAATTTTAAAGCATTTGCCGATTCTTTGGGTAAGAAATCTTATCTCTATGTCATCAACTTGGCAAATGGTTCATACTTTACCATATAACTCTTCACATGTACTTTCATTACTGATACCAACCCCCCTTGGATTCCGTTTGTCAATAAATTTCCATGAGCATCCGACGATGTCATCTTCAACAAAATGTCCAAAATAAATAATAGAGGGCCAAAAATCCGAAGTCATATCTGCAATATTTAACATAATAAATAAGTACATTCATATACTCAATGTATTCCAATGTTAAATGAATAAATTGCCTTAACAAACCATGTGCATTTAATAAACCAGTTGATAAACCACAGACCAGTTAAGACTGTTAACAGACAATAACATGGTTTATCTATGGTTTATTAATAAACCAGTTGATAATAAACCAGAAGATATACCAGTTGATAAACTAGTTTGCAAACCTGCTATTGTTTTTCATTTGTATTTTACATCTGTTCATACATTACATTAGTTTTATACATTAATGGCTAGTTGGGCTGCGTATCAATTAGCGTGACAACTATGTATAAAACTTTGTCATAGAATAGTTTGTTTATAGGCTTCACAGGTTCAGCGGAAGACTTCAGCAAATGCTTCACCGGAAGACCTTCTTCAGTATTCAGCGGCATAGCTTGTCTGCACGTGTTCAAGCATGACGTGTCCAGCCTACCAAGACTTAGTGGATTATTTCAAATCTATCCATTATCAATTTGAATTTGAATTCAAACATCCCCTAACTTCTCAGACACGCCTGAACTTGTAAAACCCTGAAATACTGCTTGCTTGTGATATGCATGAATTCATATATTTATAATCATGATGAATATGTTCATTTAGCTCCCGGTTGTGTATAGAGTCAATAGCATGATCATTGACGTTGTTGGAGATGCATGTATGCATTTTTCTTTCGCGAGATGTGTTGAATCTCGAGCTTACGTTTTATGTGATTAACACATGGAAAATTGTTAGAAGGCATTTATAACATCATTAACATGCCTTGGTTATTGGTTAGATGCTTGTTGCATTGTGGGTTGGGTTGCTAGTTTGATTTTAGCGTTAACCTTTTTGGTTTAACTTTTCGGGAAGAGTTCGGAGATTACGCTTGGTTTCTTGGCCTTGTTTTGATGGGGTTTGAGGCTTGATTACTTTGGTTATGGTTTGGAGGTTATTAAGGTTGATTTATAGACCATTTTTGGCTTGGAAGGACTTGGGATTGAATGCGGGAGAGTCCGGGACCGAGCAGGAAAGCGAAAACATGGAAAGGCTGGAAAACAAGTGATGCGCTCGCATCGCACTTCCATCGCGACCGCAAAGGTCAATATCGGACTTGCGGGATTTTGGTTTGGTGCGTGTATTTGTCGAGGAACGTTTGGCCTATTAAACCCAACTTAAACCTATTCTAACCTCTTAATTAGCCTAAGACTAATCCTAATCACCTATTAAGAAATTGGGGTAATTAGTGATTTGATTAGTGAACTAATCCCCTTATAAAACCCAAAATGCCGCACTCTTCTGATTCGGTAGGAAAATATTGCGACTTCTCCTTTGCGTTCCTGCGAGCCACTTGACCAAGAGCGCAGTGTGAGGGCTTGAGGCGATTCTAGGGCTTGAGGCTAGCTTGGAAGCCATAGGCTGGGTGT
>JABEVN020004714.1:0-10695 GCA_013146195.2 Codonopsis lanceolata | reverse complement strand
AATTCACATGCTTAACTAATTAGCCATGGAATTTGTGAGCAGCGACTCAAGTATGAGTCAAGATATTTTAACCTAAGTGCTTGGTATTATGGTTATTGAAAATTTTTAACTTGTGAATGTGGGATTTCGGTAGTTTGATTTTTGCCTACTTGGTTGATTTTAAGATAGTAGACTCCTGAGACCGAGTCTAGGTTTGGCTCAGGAAATGGAACATGTTACGATGGATTTCAAGCGGATTTCCGCACTGAGAGGTTTTTGATGTCAAGCTTGAAGTTGTTGTTGATCGACTCACGAAGTCGGCTCATTTTATTCCGAATGCTATGACTTATTCATTGAGTCGGCTTAACGGCATAGTATGTGTGTGAGATTGTTAGATTGCACGGGGTTCCAAGCTAGTATTGTTTCGCATCGATCCAAGATTTACATCGAGGTTTTGGCAAGCTTTGCAAGAAGCCGGGGACCAAGTTGAATTTTAGCACAACTTTTCACCCTCGCATGCACTAAGTTAGTCCGAGAACAATTTAGATAATCGGAAGATATGTTACGGGTTTGTACGATTGATTTTAAGGAGATTTGGAGTTTCGTGTTGGAGACTTCAGATTCTTTAAGGTATCGCCTAAGGGGTACCAAGAGATTTGACTTGGCTGTGGTGGCTTTACCACCGCCTTTGCCGGAGATTCATAATGTGTTTCATGTGTCTATGCTACTAAATATCTTAAGGATGATCCCCATGTTCTTGAGTATGAGGAGATTTCTTTTCAAATGGACTTGTCTTATGTGAGCAAATGGGTGAAGATACTTGACACTAAAGAGCAAGTTTTGAGGAGCAAGAGAATTCCTTTGGTGAAAGTTCTTTGGAAGAATCACGAGATCGAGGAAGCAACTTGGGAGACCGAGTTGGAGATGCGAGAGAAGTATCCTCATTTGTTTGTTGACCACGGTAAGAATTTAGGGGCTAAATTCCTTAAAGTAGGGGAGAATGTAAAACCCTGATTTATGGCTTGCTTGTGATATGCATGGATTCATATGTTTATTATCATCATAAATATGTTCATTTAGCTCCCGTATATGTTTGGAGTCAATAGCATGTTCGTTGACGTTGTTTGAGATGCACGTATGCATTTTTCTTTCACGAGATGCGTGGAATCTCGGGTTTGTGATTTATGTTGTAATCACATGGATAATTGTTAGAAGGCATTCATAATATCATTTACATGCCTTGATGTTGGTTAGATGCTTGTTGCATCGTCTGGTTTGGTTGCTAGTTTGATTCTAGCGTTAACCCTTCTCCGCTCGACTTTTTCGGTTGTCGCTCGGGCGTGTTTACCTGAGTTCTGGCCATGTTTGAATGAGGTTAGAGGCTTGATTGTTTTGGTTATTGTTTGGAGGTCATTAAGGTTGATTTGTAGACACTTTTTGGCTTGGAAGGACTCGAGAATGCATGCGGGAGAGTCCGGGATCGAGCAAGGGAGCAAAAGACCTTGGAATGCTGAAAGCTGGGTGATGCGCTCGCATTACCACATGCCCATGCGACCGCAAGGGGTCCTGGGGCAGATTACGGGATTTTGCAATTTTTCTGCCTTGTCCGACTTGTACCCAACCAAACCCAATTTAAACTTAACCTAAACCCTTCTACTTAGCCTAAGGCTTGTCCTAAACATCTATTAGAGGTTTTAGGGGTTGATTAGTGGATTAATTAGGGGAATTAATCCACCCACTTAAATCTAAACCCAACTTACTCTCTAGTTCTTATCAGCCACAGATTTCAGCCCCAGCCAAATTTTGTGCCAAGCTTCACTCCTCAAAAAACGTGGGAGGCACATTTGAGAGCTTGAGAGGTCAAATTCTAGGGTTCTTGAGGGTTCCATCTTGAAGGCCATAGCTTGGGAGCTTCATTTTTCAAGGTACTCCATAGTTTTGAAGAAGGGATTGAAGAGAACAACACCCACCATAAAGGATTTCGGGATTCAACCTAGAAGGGGGCTGAACACAAGTAAGTTTCTACCTCTCTTCTTTTTATTTTAGGCTCCATTGACCCTAGGGAAACAACCAATTGTGTTATTTGAGGTCAATGGAAGCCATTGTTAGGGTTTGTAGAAATTCATGAACCCTAGGTTTCAAATTATTGTTAGAGATGGGTGAACCTATGTGAGACTTGATTTTCATGGATTTCATATGCCAATTAGTCTATTAAACTTTGCTATATGAATTGTTCATATGTATTGAGCTTGAATGACAAAGATACTTGGAAAAGGGGATTTTCCCCAAATTGTGTTTGGGCTTGTTAAACATGATGGTAAGCCTAATTATTGTGTTATACATGTTTAGTGGAGTCTATTGAACTTAGTTGTGTTGATTATCCATGAGTATTGATGTGGATTTGGTTGAGATACTTGGAGGGTGCTTTGCCCTAATTTTGTTCTAGCTTGCAAAGATGATGTGAGCTTGATTACTATGTTTTATATGCTTAATAGAGTATATTAAACTTTGCTATATGAATTGGTTATGTGTATTGAGCTTAAATGACAAAGATGCTTGGAAGGGATTTTCCCCAAATTGTGATTTGGCTTGTTAAACATGGTTGTAAGCCTAGTTATTGAATTATACATGTTTAAGAGAGTATATTAAACCATGTTGTATAATTTAATCATGATTTGAAGATTATGATTGGTATGGTGACTTGAATGAATTTATGCACAAGATGGCCAATTTATTCTAAGTTGCATTGTTAAGTAAATTGTGTGGGTTTATGATAGTTTATTGAATATTGGGATTGTGGTTTTGGCGACGTTATGAACTTATGGGAATGATGAAGCCTAAGCTTCTATTCCTTGAATTTTCGAAAACTTAGATTGAACTCAACGGAGTTAACCTTTGGGTTAGAATGAATCCTAGAACTATAATCTTAAGTCCTACGGAATTTTGGGTAGAATTCATGGAGGTCGAGCCTCCAAGAAGTTTTGAAGTGTGTGAAGCACACTTGATTATGAGAACTTATATGATTCTCGGTTGTGATGTTTATGCTAGTTGTGGATGAATTGCATGACTAGTTTGATAGTAGAGTGTTTACCTACTTGTTTTGAGCATATGAGTATATATTACTTGTGCTTGGGTTTTGAGTCCAATTGAGTCGGCTTGGTTGAGTTTTGGGTGGACGATACATCGCTTCACGAATTGTGAGATTCGTGATCGCGATGGATCGCCGTGCCGGGTTTGCACACACCCCTCCATCGATGGCCACGGTGGGGAAGTAGTTTATCTTAGTTGTAGTAATACACATGACTTTGATAACTATGGAACTCGAGCGGAGATCTGCTTCGGGACGCCGATATCTACGAGAGGGATATCGAGGGCACATAAGGGTTTTGCACGCAGTTTTTGCAGAGCGACACGCGCGAGGAATTTGGGTAATGGTATCATATCCCTTATATATGAATTGTTTCACAAGTGCTTAAGTGAATAACGTGCTTGGTGAATTGGATATGATATGATGTTTGTTTTGGTTTCTTACATGTTATACTTAATAGATAACATATTGATTAATGTTGTTAAGCATGTATGCTATCACATGAGTATTATTGAATGTGGTTTTATGCCAAAGGTATAAATCATTATTGTTAAGTTTATATGCCTTGACATGAATATTATGGGAAGGCTATGTTATAACAATAACATGAATTACTGTTGTTAAGTTAATATGCTTTATCATGAATATTATTCGGATATGGCATTATGTTAAAAGCAGCAATTATTGTTGTTAAGTTTATATGCCTTGACATGTAAATCATCGGAAGGCTATGTTATATCAATAACAAGAATTATGATCAAGTTACATATAAATGCCTTGACATGGATTTTAGTGAGATGTTATACTACAATGATAACATGTTTTGTTAATGTTGAGCATGGATGCCATAACATGAATTTGTATAAGGTTATTTCATGACGATAGCATGATGTATTTTATGATTGAGCATTATGCCATGGTAGGAAGTTATGGTTAGTAACTTACTAAGTCTTTGTGACTTACTTTTATTTGTTGGTTGTTTTCCCTAGATCCGAGCCGAGCGGATCCAAGTAAATCGAAGATTGCGTTGACAAAGATTCTTTTGGCAAGGTTGCTACTTAGATGTTTGTTTTGTTTTTGGTGAGGTCGTTGGGAAGATGAAGTTATATAAACTTCATGATTGGGTAGCAAACCCGTATGTGTTTGTAATGTTGTAATTATGTTGTTAGCTTATTCTTTTGGTAGCCGACCAAGAGAAGTCGTGCTAGATGTATATTGGTAGTTATACTCCCATATGTTTTGTTATTGTTAGTACTATAATTATTGGTACTTATGTTGTTGGTAGCCGACGGGTTTTAGTCGTGCTTGGTTAATTGGTGATCATGTTTAGCATGCTACATTGCTAGTTAAAGTATTATGTTTGTTCTCCGGCGTGTTTTTAGCCGTTGAGTTGTTAGACTAGAGTCTTAGACTTAGTTTAATGTTGGGTTCCGGCCGTAGTTTCGCCGATGACTTGGTTTATATTATGCTTATTATTGAATTGCATAACAGGGAGTTTGTCCTACGTGCCCAATGTTGCGGCACGCGAATCGAATTTTTGGACCGAGAGATTAATTATCTCTTTGGATGTTTTAGTTTGAGCTTGTTAGCTCTGGCGCGCCACTGTTTTATTTTATTTCGCCTCCGCATGTGTTTTGAGTTGCCTGTATCGCCGTTATGGCCCTACCCATTATTTGCTACTTGTTGTTGTTATTTGTTTTCCGGCGGCACGACCTTGGGATTTCGCCTTGGGATCCGGTCGGGTCGTCACATTGGTATCGAGCTATGATTATAAATTTAGCTTTCACCTGATAGGTTCCTTGGCTGGGGGTTGGTTTTGTGTGATTTGTTATATCTTAACGCCGAGAGTTATAGTATGTTAAGATGTTTGAACTAGAATGGATGTTAGCACTAATAGAGGTGCCAATGTTGATAAAGTATAAGGTGGTACTAGTAAGATCCATGATTGAGAAGTCCACCGAGAATTGGTGGCAAATATGATGATATTGTGATTTAATATTTAAGTGAAGATCACGGAGTTAACGCATTGGAGTAGCACACTTAGTACCGGATGAGACTAGGAAGACTCCATAAATTGTGAAAGAGTTAAGGATTAAGGATAAAATATTATAGGCGATTCATTTTATCACAGCTTGCGGATTTTCGAGGGGCTGTGGTTTATACTCATGAGAAAAAGTTAAATATTAAGGAACGCACCTGAGAGAGGACCTCAGGGAAGATATAGGGTGATGATGTGCTTAGAGGATAGTAGGTACCTCCTGAAACTGTATAGGCAAATCCGTGGACTAATAAGCGGAGTGATGCTTTTACCTAAAATCATAGATGAAGAGGTGATAAATTGTTATATAAATTTCGTTTGAGAAATGGGACACCAAGTGTAGGTGTTGGAGCAATATAGACAAGTGTTTAGCTTATGGTGGTGATCACATTAGAATGGATTGCCTTAAATTGAGGATTAATGACTCTAAGAGCACTAATAAGCAGTCTAGTGACCTTTAGTGAAATGGTTATAGACGAGCTAGGGTTTGAGGTTGTATGCGCACGCGGGCGGTTGGCCATTGCAAGGAGTTTTGAGACCTACCTTGGATGGGAGGTAATTCATTATACGGATATTAGGGTTGCTATTATCGCTATTATGAGTGGACGTTGTATCGGTAGCTCATATGCATTAATACATACATTGCATTGTGTGTTGAGATTTAATTATTTTTGCTTTCCTCGATTTATGGATATTATTGAGGAGGATGTCCCGGTATGGGATTGGTTTACGGTTTTGGTTGAAATTTTGATCTGTCGGTAGACAGTCGATTGCAGTAAAGTAATACGGTTAGGTATGCCTATATATATGGCAATGTCATGCATATATGAAGAATGTGTATGTGATAATGTTACTAGGGGTGATTACTAGTGGTGTGTTAAATTTGTATGCTATAGAGATATGTGTAATTTTGTAAGTAAAATAATTATACATTATTGTGTGATTTTTGCGCAGTAGGATACGCTCGAATTGCACTGTAACAACTTGGTGGTTATGGGATGCGTTAAGATTATTACAGCACGGTATACCGCTTTATTGCGACTAATAGAGTGTCGTTACCACGCGAGGTATTTCGTGTGTGTTTTGTCGAAGACAAGATTTTGGTTAAGGTAATGATAAACTTTACGGAGTTTTGATGGTTGTGGGTACTAGAGTAAATATTAACTCTTTTCCTTGAGTTTACTATGAAAATATTATTAGGCGAGTATACTCGATATACGGACCTTGGTAATTGTTAGAACTTCCATTGCTTAGTGAATTACCACGATGGAAATTTATGAGTATGTTTTGTTGGTTTTGTGTTATGATTATGCACGATTGAATTGGCAATCACTTGTGTTATAATGGTTGTTTGGTTAACCAATATGCATGGTTATGAGTTACACGAAATATATGGATTATATGAGTTGCATAAATTGCATGAATTACATAAAGTATATGCGTTAAAGTATGATGATACTTGGTAATTGCATATCCCGTTTACATGATATATGTGTATACATGTAGCATTGCTAAATATGGGAATCTTAGCATTCGCTTGAGGATTAATTTATGGGTGAAATGTAAATGTTGTATGTAGAATATAAACATGACTAGTATTAACACATGTATTGTATTTGTGATGGGAATTAACATATGGCTTTTATGTGAGTATGCATGGTAGATGCATTTTGTTAAAAGAAAAGACATGGTTTGCAAAAGTAATAAATATGTCTAACGGAAATAGTTGTATTTGAGTATGAACATGCTTATATGCATTAGTAAGCAATGTAACTTGTTTAGAATATTGCATGATAAAATCTTGATTAGTAAGCTTATCACTAAACATCTTTCTATCAATCATCTTGTGACATGTGGATTCCATTAACACATAATTGGGCTGATCTACACTACATCAGCTTTAGACTTCATTTCACGACTCATTTCTACGCCTCGTCTTCTCCGGTCTAGGGCGAGCTTGTGCGTGAGAGTATTGGTGAGATTAGTGCGTGAGGGGTTGGCTTCCAAGAGATTCAAGACCCGCTTGTGATTCCGAGACCGTTCGTAAATCGCCGTCGATCTGGCCGATTGTCACCGTCGAGTTTTTCGTGCTAGTCCTTTTTGCTTGGCTTGAGGTAAGCTATCAATTTCCCTTAGGTCCATGTTAGAGATAACATGCTACCTCTTCTTGCTTCCCTTCTCTCATGTCTAATTCATTGCTCTCCTTGATTTCTACCATGATATTGGAGTAATTTTGAGGATGAAAATCGGGAATTATAGACTATGAATGCAAATGCTTTGATTTGGACACTAAGCCTAGAAGTAAAAGTGTTCTACTCTATATTAGGAATGATTATTATTCTTGGGTCATAGACTTTCGACCATTATTTGGGGAAAACGTGATCTAGGGTTCCATAATTTAGGAACTTGAGTTTATTGTTAGCTATGGTTATAAATTGGATTAATGACTTAGATTAATCAATGCGATGACTTAGAAAAGAGTTGGAAATGCAAATAGTGTTTAACCCTATTTGGTTTGAATTATAGGAATGACTCAACGGAGTCGACATTAGTGAGCTATTGAACAATACCGGCTCAATGATCGATCCCTACGACGTTATTACATGCGTTCAACTAGAAAACTAATTCTAGACTATTGAAATGGATTGATTGTCATGCTTGTATCTTTATGACATAATAAATGCATACTTGATAATTGATATATTGAGTTCGCTCTTTTCGAGCTCAATCTTGATTGTTTATTGATGAGATTATATACTAATCTTGAACGAGGACGCTCTTGTCGGACTCGTTCCATATTGATTGATTGTTAAGTAAATACTACTTGGCATTGCATAAGTCCAGCTGGCGTACTTGATCATGTCACACACCCTCCACTGCTAGCCACAGTGGGGAAGAGCTCTCTTGGCCAACCAATACGCGACCATTGAGATTGACTTCATGTTTATCCCGAGAATATCCTCGGAAGATCGATGTATTATCACACCCATCGATTCATGCACGTCATGAAGGTGTCTGTTTTGCAGGTCTACGAAGCGGCCCAGCTCTATATCCTCATATTATGTGACTATGTGCAATAATGTGCAATTCATATACTTGATGTACATGCTTGTAATATTGTCTTGCCTAACGTGTTGCATATTGCCATGTCATGCATGATTGATAGCTTACGAGTCATTATGACTTACCCGTTCCCCTGTACTTTTTTTAGATCCTAGCAGGTCAGGACCTTCCCGTTGAGGATCGCAGTGCTCGTATACTCTAGTTTTCCTTTGATCAGGCTTTTGCAGTTGAAGAGGTGGTTCTTAGAAGTCCTCTTCTCTTCTTTTGTATTTTGCAAGGACGATGGGTATAAGCTGGTCATCTAGACTATGCTTGGGATTGTATAGACTTGTACTCGTGTATTCCTGTTAGCTACTTGTAGTATTAACTCCTGTAGTTTTTGTACTTCTCTTGATGCCGGCAATTATGTTAGTCGTGCCTTGTATATCTTGTTAGCGTTCACTACGTATAGACTTCCGCTGAGCATCCTATTAGCTCTTATTTATTTCCTTGTTGTATATACTGCTTAGCTTGGGTTCCGGCTGTAGTGTCGCCGAAGACTTGGATTAATTGCTTAACTGTTTATCAGGTGAAATCGTTTTTTAAAATGCCGACCTTTTGTGTCGAGTTCTCTTGCGACTGAAATGTTGCGTCACGTCAGTTTTAAAAATAATATATTTTGAGTCCTTGCATGTTCGTTCCTTTCTTGTCCTGTCTTGTCTTGTTTGGCGCTTCGGCCCGCGGTTCCATCTCGGGTCCGGGGTCGAGGTCGCCATAAGGAATATGTTTCAATTCAAGGTTTAACAAAATCTCCGAAACTAGGGTTTGAAACTCGGGATTGTGTTTAAGGCTAGTTTAAGATCATGAACGGCCTAGTTATCGAGTTCTAAATGAAAGGAGAACTTAGGAAAGGGCAATGTGATGCATAGAGTATCAATTCTCAACTTAGTTGAATTTTAGTAAAACTCACCGGAGTTGAAATTAGGGAGTTATTGAACAATACCGACTCCACATTCAATCCCTACGATGTTTGTAGTGCGTTAGACTAATATATTAGCCTACGTGACTTTGGGATGGATTGAAGGGCATGTTTGATATGAGTGATTATAAGACTCAATCGAGTTCTTATGTGGTTTACGTGATTGTGTGAAACAAATGCACAATTGAGAGCATGTTGTAGAATGATGTATCTACTTGACAGGTTGAATTCGCTCTTGTCGAATTCCTACTTGATTCTTTAATGAATAAAAACACCTACTTGTTGAATAATGAATTTGAGGACTATTCTATGAGAAGATTTGGATTGGGACTTTCTTAGTACTCTATACATGGAGTCTACTTGTATAAGTCGCTAGGATGACCATGTTGTTATCTAAGACTCACCGGTATGGTTTGACCTTACGGGTTATTACCGCTCTAGTGTTGCTTAAGTCTTGGACTACCATCGACTTTTGTGTTATTGAATGAGTTACTACTCTAGGAAGAGTTTAGTAAATGGCTTCATGATCCGAGACTAACGGAGTAGTGTAACACCCCGGATTCTTGCATGTGTATTGTGTGCTTGCCTTCATGTTTTCTTGTTGATTGTGAGCAAATTTACTTAGTCTATATATATGATTTAGAAACATTCTTAAGTCATTCATGAAGCTCTTAGCATGTTTAGAATCATGTATGCTTGCTTGTTGAATCGCGGTTCGATTGCTTTGTTTTGGCCTTAAGCGATTTCCTTCGTTTGCATATCGTAATTGTATTTCGTCGTGCGAAGTGTTCGTTGATTTCTTGGACTTGTATTCAGGCCATAACCATGTTTAAACAAGCCTTTTCCATGTCCACGTTATTCTAGTTTGATTGGTGTTTGGTTGGGTTTGATTCGTTAACCATTCGTCGCATGATTCAAGCCTTGTTCTACCCTGTTCCGGATGTTGTTCGGGTGTGTTTCCGACTTGTTTTGAGTTGGGTTAGACCTTAGAATGGTTGCCCATGAGTTTGGGACCATTTAGGACATGTTTAGACCAAGTTCAAGGGCTAGGCGAGGCGGCGCATCGAATTTTGAGCACTAGCCCGCCTCAAGAGCCTGAGCATTGCAAAATCAACTCTAGGCCCAATCCCGGGCGCGCTCGGGCCTCTGAGGCCCCCGCCTCAGCTGGAACTACTCTCACGGGATTTTCCCCTTTCTGTTGTATGACTTTTGGCACCCAAACCCCTATCCAAACCTTTTCTAATCCTCACTTAAACCTCCCAATCCTCCTTGATTATGTCCTAACATTAGTAACATGTTTTAAGAGTGGATTAAGAGACCTTTAGTGATTAATTAAGCCACAAAAATCAGATATTTACTAACCACAATATGTTGACACTTGTCCCACTCACTTGTTGACCCTTCTAAAGCCACAAATCAGCCTTGAGACTCCTCATTTCTTTGAAGTCTCTTCCAAAAACGAGAGAGAGAGTTCTTGAGAGTTCCATGGCTTCTTGAAGCTACCTTGGTTTCCATCATCCCTTCTTCCATTGCTCAAGCCACCTTCATCAAAAGTGTAGAGCTTGAAGA
>JABEVN020004713.1:0-10729 GCA_013146195.2 Codonopsis lanceolata | reverse complement strand
GGTGTCTCAAAATGCCATAAGCTACCTGAAGAGTCTAGAAACCTCATGTTCATTTCCACTTTTGTCATGAGTTTTTATCAAGAGAAGCATCTATTTATTACATTTGAAGCGATCGGTATGTCTTGTCTCTAAAGGTTTTCACTTTTGGATTCTTTTTTGACAGGAGTCAAGCTTGTGGATGTATGTGTATTTTACACATTATCTCTTGTGTCTTGGTCTCCTTCCAAAATATTCACAAAGATGCTTCCCACTCTTTCTGAAATTGTACATCCATAATGCTTTGTTAATAGAGTTCATAAAGCATTATCCTTCCCATACATAAATGGCCTTCGGTCCAATATTGGGCGTGGTAGTTCGTTAGATGTAGGTAGCATGTAGTGTGTTTGTGCCATTGGATCGAATCTCTCAAGAGTTTAATCTCGGAAAAACTTGTTTCAAAAAGTAAGGCTCTGATACCAATTGTGGGTCCTAACGGGCAAAATAAATAAGCTAGAAGGGGGGGGGGGCGTTGAATAGTTTATTTTACACTAAAAAACTTTTAAGTAAGTTCTTTGAACGGTACTTTCAATCTATTAAAAAAATTGAAGTAGCGGAAGTCTTTCAATAAAGCTGAATCAAGTTTGCTGATAAGGACTACCGGTAGACCTTAATAGGTTACTTAAGTTTGTTGTAAGGGTAATGATAAATGAAGTAATAAACGAGATCAATGGCGAGACAAAAACGAAAGGAATAAACACAAGTATTTTGGGATGGTTCACACTATAAAGAGTGCTACGTCCACCACCAAGCGATCAACCGGATTTAAATAGTGCACTATGTTTTCCACTAGATCTATTACAAAAGAATATTCCCAATGGATCGTGTACAAAATATTGACTTGTGTTTGGGGTCAAGGAATTAAATATCACGTGAAAGCCAGGATATTTAAATCGCCAGCTAGTGTATAGCTATTGAATGAAAACAACAAGAAGTAAAGTAATAAATGTTGATGCACAGCTTCTTGTTGTTGATGAGGACTTCTGGATCTGTTGAGGATCTCTTGAATGCACTGAGTTATAAGACTTAGAATTGTTGTAGATTTTCAGAGCAATTCGTCAGGTGTCGAGTCTATTTCTTCAGTCTTAAATGGCAGCATTTATAGCATGAGCATTCGGAGATCCGTTGGAGAAGACGAAGACTTTAAACAAATTCTATTAGGTTGAATGCATTAAATGCATGGGTGTCAATCAGAATTTCGTCTTCACGCATATCGAGCGAGTGGAATGAGTACCGAGATCTTTCTGAAGTTGGGCAATCAATGTCAAATCTGTGAGAGTTGTTGCGCAGCCGATGGGTGACGTTTGCTTTCCCTGCTTTCCTTGTTCGATGCGAAAAAGTCTTCCTGCTTTTCGGAAAGCTGCTTTCGGCGGGTCAGAGATGTCAGGGAATGTCTCAATTTAAATTCAAACTTATAAGGATAAATTTAAATTGATCCATTAAGATTTGCTTGACTGGACACGTCATGATTGACCATGTTTACACAAGGTGCCGCTTTGTAAGCTTGGCGGTGTCTCCTAGGTGAAGCCTTGAAGAGGTCTTCCAACTCCGTGAAGTCCTATAAAAACTATACTTTAGCAAAGTTCTATACACAGTTTCCACGCTAATCGATACGCAGCCCAATTAGCCACTGATGTATAAAACTAGTGTAATGTATGTGCAGATATAAATCTAATACAATAAGAATCAACAGAGGACAATTCAAAAAAAAATAAAACCATAACTGAGGGTTTATTACATACTTATTGGTTGTAGAGTGAGGTAATTCAAATAAAACTCATAATTGAAAGGTTTATATGTAACTCATATATTTATGAATCAATCTGAACCGTTAATTGTTTTTGAAACAATTCGATCTGAACCGTCAATTAATCCTGATATTTTTATAATATAAATTACCTCAACAAGTAAACCTGACGACACACTCATGACAGCTGAAGGAGAGTGCATAATATTGGCCAGCGGCGATGCAAGATCCATTGATTAAGATTTGAGTCCCACAATTGATCCACAACAGAATGTTGGCTTTTTTATGGGCCAGTCGAAAGAACCTAATTTGCGAGAAAAACTTGGGTAAAACGGTTTTATAAATATCTATATTACAATAGAGCTTATTCTCACACATGTACAATTGATTAAAACTATTTAGAAGTTGAGATTAAATTATTTAAAAAAATTTAATGGTTGAGATTCACTCTCACATTCACGTGTATGAGAGTAGTTATCTACTTTTAAATCTCTATTTTCTCTCCTATTACAAAGTCACTCATACAATTAATATTATGAGCAGTCACACTCTGAGATTAATCTTCTAAACCATTACCCCTTACAAAAAATCAATCTTACATTAATATAATATCACAATAGGGCTTAATTAATTGACTGAGACTATCTGAGCATGTTGGTTGATTCCCCCGCAAAATCAAACGTTCATAGGTCAGTTACATATAACTCTTTACAAATAACCCCCCTCAACTATAGGTCGCGTTCGAATAGCGCCCCTCAACTACTACTTGAAGTAATGTACCCCTCAACTATAACATTTTTAAAAAAATCGTACCTTTTATTTATACGTTGGCGTAAGATGAATCATTTTTTCAATTGACAAAATCGGATATCGTATATTGGTGCGTTAAGCTATGAAGATCTAGTTTTTCGTAAGAGACTCATTTTTTTCACGTATATTGGTGCGAATTAAGATATATAGATGTATAAAACGATCTTACAAAAGACCTACAATTTCTTTATTATGAACATTAACATCTTTCATTTTCATCAAAATAAATATAGCACATGCATCTTGATATAATCATATATAGCTCAATAAATCCTCCAAGAATCCAATACCATCGGATTGAGAAAGGTGACCAAATAATTAATTGCATATTGTTACATAAATATTGTTTTGAATTTAGTATTTATCTACATTTTAATTCTTCGATGAGTATGTTAGATTTACTCATTTATTATCAAATGATATTATCATTCCCTGATAAATGAGCATTGAAATTGTGAGAACCATTAGCTAAGTTTCAAACATGAAATTATGAGCAATGTTTTACATATTGAGGCCTTCCTATTGAACATACAGTACAAGCTGATGATAATCAGATCAATCATGTTCGAAAGTTCACAACCATGAAGGGTGATTTACAGAGGCTATTTTCTGCAGTAACAAATAGTGACTCAGATGTATGGAGATGAAGGGCATTACTATATTTTCTCTATGTATAGAGGGGTTGTTTGTAATCTTGTTAATCTGTTTGTTAGTAGTTGTTTTGTTTTGTTTGTTAGCTGTTAGTTAGCTGTTAGTTAGAGTTAGTAGTCTGTTTTCTGGGTTTATAACTCTCTGTAATACTCTTGTAAATACCATTAACAGAAATAGAACTTCATTCATTCGCATATGCTCTCCTCTTCTCAATAATCTTCACATGGTATCAGAGCGTATGATCCACATCGACGATCTGTTTCCTTCAATCATTTGTTTTAATTCCTTGATCTCTCAGTTTCTTACAAATTCATGAATTTGGATTTGATATATCAATCTTGAGGAACCAATTCGAAAATTTAGGGTTTTCTCAAGACACAAAGAAATCAATGGCGAATGAAAACAATGGAGAGCAGACGAATCAGAATGAGGCTGATGCGAGAGTCAGGGAACTTCGAGCAAGCACTTCAATGGAGATTTCCATTGATTCCAATATGCATCCACTTTTCATACACAACAACGATCATCCAGTCGATTCTCGATCTCCACTAAACTTTCGGTAGTGATAATTACAAGGCATGGTCCGATCATTACAAATTTCTTTATCGTGAAAAAATAAATCGGCTCTTATTAATGGCACATTCCCTGTTCCTGAGACCAATTCTGCATTATATCCATTATGGGCCAGGGCAAACGACATGGTAATTTCTTGGATATTCAATGTAGTTTCTGAGGAGATAAGTAGTAGCTTAAGGTTTGTGTCATCTGCTTATGTGGTTTGGAACGAATTGAAGGAGAGGTATTCCAACATTGATGGTCATAGAGTGTTTTAGTTAGAAAAGGATCTACATAGATTAGAACAACGAGAAGGATCTGTAGAGGCTTATTACCATAAAATGAAGGGTCTATGGGATGAGAGTGCATCCTTAGATACGATTCTGACTTGTTCATGCAATAAGCGTGGAGAGCGTTAAAGCACAAGAACCGAGAGAACAAAGAAAGAAATTGATGCAATTTCTTATGGGCCTTCATGACAGCTATGCTAACATAAGGGGTCAAATTCTTAGGATGAAACCACTGCCTAGTATTGGAGAAGCTTATTACATGGTTAAACAGGAAGAATCCTTAAGGGTTGGCTATGTTTCTGAATATAGTGGAATTGCAGCCAATGTCACTAAGAATTATAATAATCTTGAACCTAAACTTCCTAATTCAAACCTCAGTAAATCTTCTGGAAATGTGCCTAAAATTGGTTACATTAGAGCCCCATTCAAGAAAGGGATCTACTATAACTACTGTAACAAAGAGGGACATACCAAGACTGAGTGTTTCAAACTTCATGGATTTCCTGTTGGACATCCAACATATTATCTTAATAAACATAAGCAGGTTAAGGAAGAAGGGAATAAATCACATTCTGGACAGCCTAAGGTGATGCAAGTGTAGAGAAAAGGAACAGATGACAATGATACTCTGAATGACATTGAGCTATTAAAAACTCAGCTAAGTTAAGTGCTGAATATGATGAAAGGGAAGGATAGTCCAGAACCTTTACTTCCAATCCTGATCTTCAGTCTTCAGGTATGAATGACCTAAGTCTGAATGTTCTCACTTGCTATTATGATGGTTTTGTGGCATCTGTTCACAGCATGAATGCTTGGGTAATAGATTCAGGAGCAACTGATCATGTTTGTGTTTCTTTTCCACTAATGCATTCTGTTGTTGATCTGCATAAGCCCATTGTCCTTTCCCTTCCAAATGGGCAACAAGCCACAGTCACTAAAAAGGGATCAGTGGTTATTTCTCCCAATTTAACTCTCCATGATGTCTTATATGTCCCTACTTTCAATTTTAATCTTTTTTCCATCCCTAAAATCCTTACTCATTCAAACCACAAAGTGACATTCACTAAGAATCAATGTACTTTCCAGGATCAATGGGAGAACACCATTGCAGCTGGTGATCTACATGGAAGGTTATTCATCTTACAAGGCACTAGTGACAATTTCCAATCTGATTCTTCTCAATTCATTGGCCAAGTTGGTGGAGTTTCTCACACTTCATCATCTGTTACTTGGCATAATAGATTAGGACATTTTTCTCTTTGTAATATGAAGAGAATACCTCAGTTGTCTCATATGTTCAGTTCAAAGACAGATCATGAATGTATAAAATTCTGTAACATTTGTCCCCTTGCTAAACAACACAAACTGCCTTTTCCTGTTAGCATTACTCAAACTTCACACTGTTTTGAGTTATTGCACTGTGATTTGTGGGGCCCATATAGAGTTTCTACTATGAATGGGTGCAAATATTTCCTTACCATTGTTGATGACTTTTCTAGGTGTGTTTGGACTTTCTTATTATCTACCAAACAACATGTCATGAAAACCTTTGTTGATTTTAATGCATTTGTTCAAAATCATTTCAAGACTACAATCCAGAATATTAGGACTGATCATGGATCAGAATTCTTCAACCTAGAATTTACCTCATTTCTTGCTAGTTTAGGTATCACTCATCAGTCTTCTTGTCCTTATACACCACAGCAAAATGGGGTTGTTGAAAGGAAACATAGGCAACTCCTTGAAATGGCTAGGGCATTAAGATTTCAAGCTTCTCTTCCAAAACACTTTTGGGGCCATTGCTTACTTACTGCCACTCACCTTATCAATAGACTTCCTTCTAGTGCCACAGATTTTAAAATTCCTTATGAAATCATTTCTCAAACCAAAGTAGATTACTCTTATCTTAAGACTTTTGGATGCCTATGTTTTGCCTCCATACATGATCCTGATAAGTTTGATTCTAGAGCCATTCCTTCCATGTTTCTTGGCTATCCTCCTAACAGCAAAGGTTACATTCTGTATGATCTTCAGACTAAAAAGATATTTGTTAGTAGACATGTCAAATTTCATGAACATGTTTTTCCCATGTCTGCACCTACATTTACACATCCATTTCCATCTTCTGATTCTGTCCAATCTCCCTTAGTTTGGCATGTTGATGATCCAGTTCCTGACTTACAACATGCATCTTCTCCTGCTGCACCAACATTCATACCAACACCATCTTCTCCTGCACCTCATCCATCCACTTTTGATTCTTCTTTTGAAAATACCTCCTCTCCCAATGCTCCTTCTGATCCTCCTCTCAAGAGATCTCATAGAACTAGGGTTCCTTCTGTGAAACTCAAGGACTTTGTTCAGCCCTCTATGAACAAGTCTAAGCATTCCATTAATAATTTCATTAGCTATGATCAATTTGATTCTAATCATGTTCATTTTATCAATGCATTAGATGCTCAGATTGAACCTAGTTCCTATACCCAAGCAATCAAAACTCAATGTTGGATAGATGTCATGCGTAAAGAATTAACAGCTTTAGAGGACAATCATACTTGGACTCTTGTTCCTCTACCTGTTAGCAAAAAGGTTGTAAGATGTAAATGGGTTTACAAGGTCAAGTATCATGCTAATGGGACCGTTGAAAGATACAAGGCCAGGTTAGTAGCCAAGGGGTACACCCAGTTTGAAGGTATAGACTACCATGAAACCTTCTCCCCTGTGGCCAAAATGGTTTCTGTTAGATCTCTTTTTGCATTCTTTCTTTTCTTGCAAAAAGGTTGGGATGTTCACCAACTTGATGTAAACAATGCCTTCCTTCATGGGGATTTGATAGAAGAAGTCTACATGGCAGTTCCACAAGGTTATTCTGAGGGTCAAGATTCCGGTTTAGTGTGTAAATTACAGAAATCCATCTATGGTTTGAAGCAGGCTTCAAGGAAGTGGTTTGCCAAGTTAACAGAGTCCTTGGTTCATCTTGGTTATGTTCAATCACATGCAAATTACTCCATGTTCACTATGAAGACTGATAGTTTATTCACTGCTGTCTTAGTATATGTGGATGACATAATAGTGATCGGGGCGGGGCGATTCCACCGTAATTGATTCCCTCAAGTCTTATTTAGATACCCAATTTAGTATTAAGAATCTTGGATTAATCAAATACTATTTGGGAATTGAAGTAACCAGATCTTCTCATGGTTTCCATTTGAGTCAAAGAAAGTATGCCTTGGATTTAATTGCCACTACGAGGTCTTACTAAACAAAACCTTTGACAATACCATGGACCCTAATGACAAAGCGTTAGCTACCAAGGAGAACCTCTTGGACCCTACTTTCTATAGACAACTTGTTGCGAAACTACTTTACTTAACTGTAACCAGACCAGACATAGCATATGTAGCTCATGTTTTGAGCCAGTTTGTCCACTCTCCTTACTCCTCTCATTTGCAGGCTCTTTTTAGGGTCTTGAGATATAGTAAGGCATGTCCAGGTCAAGGTCTTCTTCTTTCCTCAAGTAACTCTTTCATTCTCAAATCTTGTGGCAGTTGATTGGCGGGGATCCAAATGACAGAAATCATTTCGGTTGTGTTTAATGTTGGGTGATTCTCTCTATCTGGTTGTCTAAAAGCGTCGGCGAGATCGAGAGATGGCTAGTGGGGAGAGGGGATATGTCTTTCTGGAGTGCAAGAGGTACAAGATAGTAGTGAATTAGGGGTGTAAGTGGTTTGGTTTGGTTTGGTTTATGCCAAAACCACAAACCGAACCGCCTACTAGTGGTTCCAAAAATCTCAAACCGAACCGAACCGAGTAAGACTTGGAACCGAACCGAACTGAACCACTCGGTTTGGTTCGGTTTTGTGGTTTATATAAATTAGTTTTAATGAAATTAACCAACATTAAAAATAACAATGAAAATAAGATTTTAATTTGGAATTAACATCAAAATTAGGAAATAACCTACTAACAACAAATTATCATAACAAATTCTAAAATAAACACAAACAATAGAAGAAATAATAGTTCTCCAATAATCAAGATTTTGTTTGGTTTAGTATCCATATATATATATATATATATATATATATATATATAATGAATAAATCAAATGTTCAAAATAGTTAATAAATGTTATATAATATATATTATATAATAAATAAATAAAAATATATAGGGTGGTTTGGTTTGGTTCGGTTTGGTTTGGTTTGATACCAAAAACCGTGAACCGAACCGAACCGCGTGGGTTTTTCAATTTTTTAAACCGAAACCGAACCATCTTCGAACAAAACCGAACCAAACCGACTGGTTTGGTTTGGTTTGGTTTGGTTCGGTTCCGTGGTTTGGTGGTTCCGATTTACACCCCTATAGTGAATGGCTAGTGGGGAGAGGGGATATGTCTTTTTGGAGTGCAAATTGGTGTGGTGTTATTCTCGAAGGGCCTCTTCCGATAGACAACAATCTTTCCGTTAGAGATGCTCTCCCTCGCTTGGATCGCTTAGCTTTCTTGATTTCAGATGCCAATCTTGCAAGAATCAAAAATTAGGCTATTTGGATAGTAGAGAGGATAAACTAGTCTACAATCGGTCTAAAACTGGCGATTTTTTGGTGGCAGCTCACTGGAATTCTGTAAGATATCATTGGGCGCGACAATGGTGGGCGAGGAAAAATTTGGAAAAAGTGGATTCCCCTTAAGATAAGTGGTTTCTTTTGGAGCGCTAAATGGTGCTCTTCCGTTGATTTATGTCTTCACTCCAAAAGTATAGCCATTGTATCTAAATGTGTGTGTTGCTCCAAGAAGCATGATCAGGAGTTGATCGGTCATTTGTTCTTGCATTCTGAAGTAGCAGCTTTGGTTTGGAATTTCTTGGCCCGCAGTTTTCATACAGTAGAGTGCTATATGAGTATCAATCATTTTATTTCAGTTTGGTTGTACAAAACATCGTCGAAAAAATCATTTGGGGCTTGTAAGATTGGACGTACATTACGTTAGGGTGTTGGGAGATATGGAAGCGAGATCTCGGCGGTTTTGATAATGTTCAATGCGAAGTGATTTTTGAGAAATTAGAGATTACTGAGATGTAATGGCGGTTTATAAGCCTAAGGTTGAAGTTGGTTCATTGGCAAGAAGTGAGATTCAGAGGCTTTATGGGTTCTATCAAACAAGTAGTGGTTCGTCAAGGTAAATGGGTGAGATGGGAACCACCCCTCGGGATTCTTATAAGTTGAACAACGATGGTTCGCGAGGCTGCATTTGTCTGAGGGGGTGGTATAATCCGAAATTATCAAGGTAGATTGGTGTGTGCGTTCTCAATTTTTATGGTCAGGGCTCTAACACTTTAGCAGAGGTTTCAGCTTTACGCGATGGTATAGCTTTATGCAGATGTTTAGAGTTAGAGAAAGTTTTCATTGAGACTGATTCATTAGTAGCAGCCAGAGGTTTATTGGGCACCAATAGTTTTCCATGGCAGTATGAATACGAGCTTCGGGAGTGTAGGAATTTAATGGTTTCATATACTCGTCGGCATGTTTATAGGGAGGTCAATAGTGTGGCTGACAAATTGGCAGAGATGGCACATTCTGTGGTTTTATATACTCGTTATGAAGAAGTGCGGCAGCTTCCGCGGTTGGTTAGACAAGCTTATAGAATTGATAGATGGGGTATGTATAGCTTTTAGTAGCTAAGTGTTTGTTTACGAGGTTAGGCTCCCGTCTTCCGTTTGTGGGATTGACAGGTTGTCCCCCTCGTTGTATAGTGTTCCTTTTTTTAAATAAAACTCTGCAGGGTGCTGCCCCTGTTTCTTAAAAAAAAAAAAAAAAAAAGCAGTCAGTCACTGCTATATCTTTAGTAGAGGCAGAATATAGGGCATTGGCCACTGTTACTAGTGAAGTTCTTTGGCTTCAGGCTTTACTACATGATTTACAAGTTCCTTTGAAGCTTCCTATCAGTGTATTCTGTGATAGTTCTGCAGCAATTGCCATAGCTTCTAATCCAGTCTATCATTCCCGTACAAAACACATTGAACTGGATTGTTATTTTGTTCGGGAGAAAGTTCAACAAGGCCTAATCCAACCACAATACCTTCCTTCCAAATTCTAGTTAGCTGATATCTTCACCAAATCTTTGGGAAAGGTTTCCCTTTTCTTTCTTTTGTCCAAGTTGAAAGTGCTCAATTTTCTCCTACTTTCATCTTGTGGGGGGGGTGGTATTGAACATACAATACAAGCTGATGATAATCAGATCAATCATGTTCGAAAGTTCACAACCATGAAGGGTGATTTACAGAGGCTATTTTCTCGCATAACAAATAGTGACTCACCAGTATGGAGATGAAGGGCATTCAGTATTTTTTCTATGTATAGAGGGGTTGTTTGTAATCTTGTTAATCTGTTTGTTATTAGTTGTTTTGTTTTGTTTGTTAGCTGTTAGTTAGCTGTTAGTTAGAGTTAGTAGTCTGTTTTCTGGGTTTATAACTCTGTAATACTCTTGTAAAATACCATTACTGAAAATAGAACTTCGTTCATTAATATACTCTCCTCTTCTCAATAATCTTCACACTTCCATGGTAGGGAAAATAGTTGCGAGCGGGAAGAAGACCAAAAGAAGAAATTTGCGGGCGTAAATGAGAGCAAGCCAAAAGCC
>JABEVN020004712.1:0-10745 GCA_013146195.2 Codonopsis lanceolata | reverse complement strand
AATTTTAGTATCATTATTTGGATTAAGGAGCATTAGTATGGTTCGGTATTGATTCAATTAGTGGTATTTGTTGCTAATGTTATGGCAATTGGTTTGTTTGACATTATGATTAAGTTTTTTAGAAGTGGGCATTCCGGATTGTTGGGTACCTTTATAAAGTGAGCTTGTCTTGTGCTTAATTTATGTGTGCCGGTGTTTGTGATGACATGTTTAGAAGCAGAGAAAACTTTAAACTTTAATGTGCTTGTGCGGATAAATGATGATGAGGGGATATTTTGTGCACCCTTTTAGGGTTTGTCCTTTAGGTGTGATATGAAGTAGATGTACCAAATTTAGTATACGTAGTTATATTCATGTTGGATTGATGTATATTCATGTGTTATATTCATGTTGCCAAATAGAATGACCGAAGGTCCGATTTCAATATAGGATCTTGATAGTAATGCCTCATTGTTCCTTGTAATTTAAGGGCCATCTTAATGATGCCATTCTGATTAGCTGAAGGAGGAGAGGTTCCTTACTAAATGCAAGAGTGATTGATTGTAGGTTACTGAGGAAGTTATGGGATTTTGTACTTAACTAATTCCAGCCTGCCCCGACAACGCCAGCTCAAGAAGGAGTTACTACCGAATTGGTCTTTGTATAAGTGCAAATGGAGAAATTGTTTTTGGGAAGCGGCTCCATTGGCAATGTGTTACTACCGAATTGGTCTTAATTAATTATTCAACCATTCCTCTTTTGTGTCTCGATGATGTTTGTTAGTTCACAGTTGAATGGATTGGTTTTGTTTTTCTATGGATATTGGTTTAACAACTTTGAGTGGGTCGATAAAATATACTCCATCCATCCCTTAATTAATAATTAGTGTCATATTTGATTTTTTGTTACTTCTTTTTCTTTTCTTTTCTTTTTTTGAAAATGGGACTTTTTTCTTAGACAAACAAAAAAAAAGAAAGAAATAGGATTTATTTATGGGACCGATCGGAGTATGAATTAGTTCTAATGGGGATGGGACACTTCTATATCTAACTCTCATGTTGAGATGAACTAAAGAAGTGTATCTTCTCCCAAAGGCCCCAATGGAGATATCTTTTATCAATGTACTTTTAATGCTAAACAAGGTTGTCTATTTAACCCTGGTGGAAAAGCCAATGAATTTTTTCACATTGATTCTTGCTTGAATCTTCACACTCATTGATATCTAGCCAAAAAGAGGCATCACAAGACATAATATAAACAATAGTCATAAATCATTACCAAGACATACATATAGAAGAATGGCTAGAGCACCACACATCGCTGTGACACTTATAAGAGGTCTTTATTTGTGTGGCTTCATGCACTATGATTCAAATAGTAATAAATTGATCACAATAGGGTGGGATGCACATTTGATAAATGCTGATTTCAGTTTAATTTAATATTGTCTGCTATCTCAATTCATTCAGTTTTGACTAACTCTTGTTAAAATGTGTCTTTTGTATTTTTAATTTTTGTTAGATTAGTGAGCATCGATGGATAGAAGTTGGCTAAATATTAAGAATAGAGCAGACTTTGTCTATGAGAGAGGGGTAGAAGATTTTGTCAAATGGTCTGATAATAGACCTCATTCTTCCAAGATATTGTGCCCATGTAAGAAATGTCGCAAGCAACGATAATACATCACATAAGGTTAGTTGTTTTTAACTAATATTTTTGGGATGACCTGTTATTGAAGCAATTTTCAAGCAACATTCATTTCATTTCTTCTCTTTCCATTCCTCTGGTTTAATACTCATATTGGGGGTGGGGGAAATAGGGTTGAACCCTTTTTGTTATTATTATTAACTAATTGATTTTGGATAACTTGTACACGTTTAGGTTTATCCAGCAAAAAAAGCAAAGAAATGATGATTATGCCATAAATGTATTCCTATGGTAAGCTTCTAAAACTTCTTGTTTGATCCTATGAAAACAATGACTTACTTTTTCTTGTTGATTTTTAATCAAAATAGTAATTTTAGTTGGACAGATTTTCTAGCTGATTGCCGTGAAGATGAAGTTTTTCTTGATCCTCATGTCGTATGATTTTTTTAATTTTTTTTAGGTTTTTTTATTAGATATGGTTAATGGTTTACATGGATTGGTACAAGTTTAAATTTCCAAGTTAACTCTAGAAACAAGTTTTTGGTTGTTCATTTTTTATTTATGGGTAGATTTTGAAATATATTACATGAATTGATAAGTATAATATTGTTTCTCTTTAATAAATGAATCTTTAACAAATAATATTTTATTTTTTGTATGATGTTGATGGTTGTATTGAATCACAATAAAGTCAACTCGTTGAAAACGTAAATTTCTTTTTAATGAAATGTCAAAATTTACTAATATTTAACAATAAAAAACAATTCATTATAACAATTACTAATGAATATATTTTGTACTTTGTTGTAATAACATTTACAATTTGATGTTTTTAAATTGGTTTTATATTATTGTTTATTGTGTATCTTCGGTTTTGCATTAATTGTTATATTATCAGGTACAAAATTTATAATGATAGTATTTTTGGGTTTTTTTTATAAATTTTTTTACATTATTAGCGACCAAAATTTCCGTCACTGAAATTAAATTTAAATTTTTTAAAAAGCCTTTAGCGATGGAAATTTCCATCAGATTTGTGCATAAGAGGAAATAACCAAACATATCGGGAGAAATCATCCACAATAGGCAGATAATATTTAAAACCTGAAACCAAAGGGACTGGAGAAGGACCCTAGACATCGAGATGAAACATATCTAAAAGATTTAATGAATTAAAAGTACGAGAAGGAAAAGGTAAACTACAAGACTTGCCTAAAGGACAGACATGACAAACACCATTAGATTTCGAAGACCCAGTAATTGGAATCCGAAAATTATTAACTAGAGACTCAAAAATAGGCTGAGAAGGGTGACCCAATCGAGCATACCATGTCTGGGATGTTGCGCGTTCACCAATGAGAGCGAGAGGATTAATAGCGGACGTTGGCTAGAAAGTTAAGTTGTAGAGACCAGCGGTGCTACTCCCAGAAAGAATAATCTGTCGCGTGCGATTATCCT
Organism: Codonopsis lanceolata; assembly: GCA_013146195.2. Lineage (NCBI taxonomy): Eukaryota > Viridiplantae > Streptophyta > Magnoliopsida > Asterales > Campanulaceae > Codonopsis > Codonopsis lanceolata. The sequence goes on along the minus strand of JABEVN020004712.1, from coordinate 7,661 downwards.
TCACACGAAATCCAGAATGATCAATTTCAAAAAAACAGTTATTATCACGAGAAAATTGACGAATAGATACACGCATAAAACATTGCATAAATTAAAAGTGCGAGAACCATTTTAAAAACTAGACTGACCAACAGAGGAGATAGGGAGATGAGACCCATTGGCGACAACTATAGTGTCCTTACCAGAGTAGGGAGTAGATTGAGAAAATATGTCCGGAGATTGAGTCATATCACTACTAGAAAATTGCTTTTACGCGATTGTTGGTTGCGATGGTTTTTGAAACCATCACCTTATCTTCTTTTTTGCGATTGTTTTTTTCTATCGCTTTTCCGCAATCGCCTAATGTATATACGATTGCTTAACAATCACTAGTGCCATCACCTTTGAATATTTGAGGGGAATTAACCAAAATAAAATAGGCCCTGCGATAAATAGAAAGATAATGTGATGGTTTTCGTAAATATGCGATTGCATTTGTAGTCACAAAATTTTACTAATGTCGAGCGATGGTTTTGCCATCGCATTCAAAAATAATAAAATAAAAATAAATAAATAAAAAATAGAAAAATGATTTTTCGTGAATGTTGGTTGTGATGACTTTTGAAGTCATCACTTAATCTTCTTTTTTGCGATTGCATTTTCCATTGCTTTTTTTTCAATCGCCTTAAATTTATGCGATTGCTTTCCAGTCGCTAGTGTCATCGCCTTTGAATTGGTTGCGATGACTTTTGAAACCATCACTTAATCTTCTTTTTCATCACTTTTTTTCGTAATTGCGTTATGTTTATGTGATTGCATTACAATCGCTAGTCATCACCTGAGATTATAAAGAATTCAACATAAAAATTATTTTTATTATAATCCTTTAAAACATAAACAATCATAAATGAATCTAATGGACGTGTAGTGGTTGATATGAAATTAATAATTATTTATTACAGAATTAAATCATGTGCACTTCCTGTTTTAGGCAACTTTCTGAAATTTTCTGTAGAGAATCCGTCCAAGGTAATGTTATTTTTGGATATATTGTACTTGTACATATGTTTGTTAACTATCTGTAAATTTTCATAAAATTCCATGGTCAGGAAGTACCTTAATCGAGCTATGAATTATCGTTGCATTAGTTAAATTAACTGTTATCAGAAAATCTTGGAGGTAATCCATGAATTTGATGTGATCAAAACTTAATGAATATATAGATCCGGTGATCGCTTCATGCCTGTGAGATCGACCGCTTCTTAAGACTTGACATGTTTCCAGATACTGATATGGAAATGGGCATAATCATTACGAAAAAACTTTGGATTAGCAAGGAAAATTTTCCTTGAAAATATAAATCATTGGTTGGAATTTACCTAGGAATTTGAAAAGCAGTAGTTTGAAATTTATCTATTATGTATTCTAGCCTGCTATAGGGATAACTTGACTAAATACATGAAATTTGTTTTGCAGACAATTCAAACATTCTTCACAGCTACCAATATGAGTTTTAAAAGAGCTATAGACACATACAATATAAACCATGCATTATTGAGGCACTCGTGTATGATATCATATAGTTGAGTACTCATCACAATTTCTATACTAGCTTGTTTCCTTAATTGGGCATAAGAATAGAAAAATACAAACATGGTCTCTGTGGCGACATGCTTTGTGGGATGTAGATGACTTAATGAGATGAGAGCATAATATGACACAATTGCATTAGAGAATGAGATTGTTGAACTATAGGAGTTGGTATTCAAGTTGGATAATTAAACATGAACTCTGATTTCTAATGACGATGTCTTATAACATAAGACCCAAAAAGAACGTAATCGACTTTTCTTCGGGTTGGCATGGAAAGGTAATGGGCAACGCCCCTTCACGCACGGGCCTCCCTAAAGAAAAACTTCTATTACCAACCTGATTTAGTATTAAATGATATTATTTGATCAATTTTGAAATTTTAAATGGTTATAAGAGTATGGTTAACGGAGTATCATCTCCTCTTCAAATGGGGATCTCTCTATTTTACAAAGTAATTCTCCAAATAATTTGGGAATCTTGTTTGGATTTTTTTGATTTAAATCGCTTAGGAAGAGATCAGATTTTTTGGCTTTTGCAAGGAAGTAACGCTCCCTCCTTTGCCAGTCTGCCAACTCTCTCTCTCTCTCTCCCTCAGTTGGGGCCACACTATTTATTTTCCATTTCATTGATTTTCAGCCATTTTGTAATTCAAAAAAAAATATTTGTAAGTACACATTTTTTTTCTATTAATAGAGACTTGGTTTGACTCATTTGGATACCAAATGAATTTTTTAAAAATTTTATTATCAAAAGATGCTCAAATAAACGTTTAAGAGGGTATTTATATGCCCTAACAAACCAAACCCTAAAAGGAAAAAAATCAAAAGACAAAAAAGCCCAAAATCTTCCGGTCGTAGAATGTTGTTTGAACAACGTTTTTGGGCCTAAACGACCATCACGGGTGTGAATGTCGTGAGATCTCGCCGAGAGCTTCGATTTGATATGCGGCCTGCATTCATGGACGCAAAAGCATGCCTCCGGCAAAAGCTTCGGACCGATCGATTGATTTCTCCCAGATAACTTAAACTAACGTAAAAACTAAGCGAAATTTCCCGACCTAACTTTCAAAAATACCGCTCAACTTCTCGAACTCTTCAATAAAGCCTTGCTCAAATAATGCCGCCACTTGTACGTGTTTTTTGTTTGACTAGCTTTTACGTGTATCACTAAATTTTATATTCATTTTTAATGAATTGAGTAATATATTGAGATCAAATATGATCTATTGTTGTGTTCTTGCTCTAATAATCGCTTATATTACTCAATCAAATGTTGAAAGAAGTTTTATTTATTTATTTATTTGTGTAAAAGAATATATCTCAAAAAACAAGTAATTAATTTATGTATTTTTTAAAGTAATATTAATACATAATTACCTTTTTTCATTTTTAAGGAAATACCTAGTTAATTAATAGAATATGAAAATACTGAGTCAAAACACTCTCTCTTTCTCCTAGTCTCCTGTACGATCAGTTCCTCCCACGCACACAGCCGCCGCCGGCTACTTAGTTCCTCCCTATGTCCCTCCATCCAGTGCAATCGGCCGGCCAGGTAATTTTCTTTGTCTTTGCTCTCTCTTGTCTCTAATATGTCCTAATCCTTCAACACTTAAGCTTGGATTTCAATTTTTGTTTGGGATTTAGTTAGAGTTTTACACTTTTGATCGATTATGGCTAATTATAATTAGGGCATTGTGGGATGCATATTTTGTTCTGTGAGGGGTTTGTTCACAATTTTAAAAACATTCAATATAACTGGTCCAGCAGTCATGTCTGCAGCCTCGATTGCTGTTGGACTTCGAGGACCTCTGTTGCATATTGCTATAGTGCAGTAGACGATGTTCGATTTGTTATTGTATACTATAGTTTGTGATTAACGACATTGTAGTTACCTACTATTCCGGCTTGATTTGTTTGATACAATTCGATATATTTCTTTAAAGAATACAATGCTTATCCAGACATTTTGATATGATCATTGGGATTGATTTTTCTTCTCGATCTCTCTTCATATAAAATTCAATAAAGATGAAGGGCATTTGATTTTTTGAATTTGGCTATGAGTATGAAGTTCCTAATTGTTGAGTATGCCATGGGTTATCTAGTTATCTAGCTTTCCTTAGTTGTAATTCCTAAGAAATCGAATTCCTCCACCTTCTACGTGTCTTTCTAGGTTGCTCCTGAGTCTGAGACCCACTGTCATTGGGGTTATGGACAGTTGGGGTTAAAGATCGTTCTGAATGATTCTCCCAGAAGAGAAGACCGTCCCCGCCAAGGAACTGTTTTGTGCCAAGAAACACAGGGAAGGGGTTGATGATAGGAATTGGTGGATAATCTTTACAGGATTCGCACAAGTCAAAGAGGAATCTGTTATCTTTTAACAAGCTCAATCCCTCTAGTCTTGGGAACCTTGATCCTAGCAGCCCAGAGACCCCGAGACATTGCAAAGCTACTGTTTAAGGTTAAAAGACCAGTGGCTTCTAGGCAGACAATAACTTCTGAGCCATATAAGTTTCATTTGTTCATTATCCAGTACATATGTGAAGTCTCCTTTTTCTAGAGCACTGGAGAGGCATCACACAATGACAAAATTTGCTCACATTGAACTACTGGAAAGTACAGCAATACATGTAACAAAATTAAGTCCGAAAATTATAGAATAAATGGGGGAAGAAAAAAAAAACCAAAGTTAAGCAACAGACATTGAGAGAACAAAACCCCCCTGATTAATAAACAGCAGTAAGTGTAACAAGAAATGATTAGTAACAGCCATAACATAGCCCTATAGCTAAAAACCAATCCCAATAGCAATGAAGAAGATTTTACTGTACATTATGTCTCTGCTGCATTCATGCATATGACCCCTTGCCAATCACAAACGGGATTTAATCCCTGGCTGCTGTCATGTTTTACATTATTCCAACCTCATGACCAAACATAATTGACACATTACTCTTTTTACTCCAATACCGCAACCTCTTGGTCAACCCTCTAATAGTTTGCGTCGTTGAACTCCTTCATTCCCGCGCCACCGTGATCTAATTTCTCCTCTGTTATCTTGGGAACCATGTTCCTCTTAAGTGGACCTGATTCCCCAACAATCCCCTCCTTAAGACTTAAGAGCCTGTTCCATTGCCTTTTTTGAACCCTCCAGTTCCACCCCTACAAATTCAATGTCTTTTTCGAACAGAGAGGGCACTGCAGTAGCTCTCTGACTTGAATCAGATCCCCCTAATCCAATGCTAGAACCTGAGGAAGTTGGAGTGCCATTTGGTAGGGACTCTACACCCGATGTGGAACTAGTAAGAGGCCCCACCTATTCAGGTATAGGTCTATCTGCAAACAGGTAGGTCTATCTGCAAACAGGTAGGTCTATCTGCAAACAGGTCCTCATTGTCGGGTGTCTCAAATCAGAAAAACCCAACATCATCAGACACACTAGTTTTCTCATCCTGGGTGTTAAGGACTCAAGCATTCATGGAATTGTTTTCATCGACTCCTTCAAATGATTGTAGAAATATATTTCACTTCTGCATTTGGGTTCCACTAAGTGATAATTTTAATTAGATGATGAACATTGTAGCATACATTACGGTAACAAACATTCATATACGAAAATATTTTACCTTGGAAGAAAAAGAGGAGCATTCACACTGGTACAGTGAATATAATTGATATGGACATTTCACTTTAAGATTGCATAATTGTGTCCATTGAGTTTCTTGGTGATGCATTCCCTTTGCTTTTCCCTTTTCTTCTTGTTGGTAACATTCTGCTAAGAGAAATCAACAAACATTAATATGATTAAGGAGCAAATCTCCTCAACCCAAAGCAGATAAAACCGTAACTTGTACAGAATATTCTCCAGGCTTTACAGTAACCGTCTTACTGTCCAGTAGGTGAAAAGTCTAGTGTTGTTATCCCCATATAGATCTGGGCTGACCTGTTTTTCTCCCAATTGAAGAATAAAATTGTCATATATACAACTGCATTCTGTTTGCTTTGATCTTTGGCCTGAACAGTTGAAGACTGCTCATCTTTATTTCCAACCACGATCATATGAAGCCCTCCTTTCTAACTACTGCTACTAGTGTTACTATTACTGCTACTACTTCCTTCTTCCCCTATTCTCATCCCCTCTTTAATCAACCCCTGAAGCCATTTCATTGCGTAGTGCATTAACACAGCTCCAATCAGTTCGAACCTCATTCCCTTCACCTTTATTGCAGTAATGACTCGAACAAAGTGATCAATTCGAAGGATTGACTCGCTGCATCTTCTCACTCCATTTTGGGCTGGAAAACTTTAGGGGGTTTTTCGGTATACTGCCATCTGATACCTTTAGGATTGGCACACGCTTTCCAAGCAATTGACTCGTTGCATCTTCATACGATTTAGAGATTTTCTGCCCACGGGGATAGCTTTTCGCAACTTTTTAGTACTATAACACGTTGAGTATGACATAAAAATAAGTACTTATAATCTGATATTGGATGAAACTCATTCTGTTTACCCTTCACATATCTTATGCCATTCTAAACTTGTTTCTGCTACATTTGTACTTTCTTTTGTTTGTATAGATGTCAAAAGTTTTGGTTGGACAAGCCTTGAAGTATGGCAAAAGTTGTGCGATTATTGGATGAGGGAAAAGTTTCTTAAAGCAAGTGTGTTACGTAAAAAATATAGAGCATCTACAAAAGGAATTGCCCACACTTCTGGAAACATCACATACGAAGAACGCCAAATTGAACTGGTATAGTTTGACTTCATCATTTTGGTAACTGTTTGAGTTTCGTAAGTTTTTGCTATTATGATAAAGCAATAATTTTGTTGCATTCTTGATTCTCAATTAAACCTTGTCACGTTCTATCATTTTCATGTATAGTTTAATAAGTCGGGTCGTGCGCCTACACAATTTGAAACATTTAGCTTCACTCATTGGGTTCAAGGAAAAGATGGTAGCCAATATTTTCCTAATGAAGAATCAGCAAACCTTGCAGTAAGTACCCGGATTCATAATAATTTGTTTATTTATTATGATTCATGTTGAAATAGTTATTTATGAATTTAGACTATGTGTTCTATTAAGTGAGACTTAGCTCTTTAGTTCAGATATTGTTGGCTTATTCGCTTCTTAGTTTTTGCCTATGTTTAGTATGTGTTGTGAGGTTAAAATTTATCATGAGTCAAACCGAGTTAAAGTCAGGTCAAGCTTGTCGGTGAGCAATGCATTCATACCAAAGTACAATCCTCATGAGCAGGATACGGAGATGATATAACTCACAATTTTAGTACTTATTTTTCCTTAATCTATCTCTCTTCTATAAGTGGCTTAAAATAGAGGGAACATAATGTCGATAATATATAATTCATGATAAGAGACATTAGGGACAGTTTAAATGTGTTTATGTTGCTTTTCGTGTTGAGGTAGAGATTTGAGTTGATATTTAGCCTATTGTTTATGTTGTTTTTCGTTTTGTTCATGTTGTTTATTGTTTATGTTGATACCATGCCATGTTTTTGTTTCTCTTGAGCATACAGATATATTAATTACGTGTGTTTTATTTTTTTTAGGATGAATACGCAAATAAATTACGCGAAAAACATGGATTAGCCTTCGATGAAAGCGTGACTGGAATTGAGGATCCTGGTTTAGAGATTTGGCAGAAATGTGTTGGGGGTGTGACGAGGGGTAGGCTCATTGGACGACATGGCGAAAGGTGGAGTAAAACAGATGTCTCAAAAGACTATGACACACACATTACATCTCAAGAACATTCGAAGAAACTTGAGAGGTTGGAGAAAGACAAAGCGAGACAAAGCGAAATTTTACAAAATTGTGAATAGTCAGAGTAGTTATATTTCAGAACAAGGTAGTTACATTTCTGAGTAAGGTATTTATATTTCAGAGATGTCTCGATATATGCAAGGCATTTAGAGAAGTTCGGCATACCCATTTCTCCTCATTTCATTTTTCGTCCCCCTCCTATAACTCCTACAAATGATGGTGCTTGATTTGATGTTGCCGAAGTGTTATGGATGGTCGAGATGGTCCTCATTTTCTGTAGTTGTTATGATTTTGACATTGAA
>JABEVN020004711.1:0-10735 GCA_013146195.2 Codonopsis lanceolata | reverse complement strand
GCCGAGCGCCTACCATAGCCCGCGAAGTCGGCAGAAAGTTGTTTATCACCTTGACGCACGTGGTTGACAACATATCTTGCCGACACCACGTCGCCCGCCGAGGAGAGAGACACCAAGGCGCCTCGGAATGACATTTGCGGGAGGGGCGAGGCTCGAACTTTCTCAGCCTGCCCCTGAGCATCGCCGCAGTTTTCCCTTGCTCAGGAGGAGCCGCCGAGGACCTGAGCAGAGGGGCCGCCTTGGGATCCTCCGTAACCCCGACAGCAGCCGCCGCCTCTACACCATCCTTAGCCACCGAGAAGTGCATTTCTAAGATTCTTCCCGCCTTAAGCTTGGCCAAAAACAGATCTCGAGAAATAGCCATCTCTACAAAAGTTGGGAGGTCGCATTAGTACTCAAAAAGACGAAATTACTTACAAGAAACCAAAGGAAACAAACAAACAGGAATAAACAAAATTAACCTGATGCTCCGCACTCGAGCCCATCTATTCCCTCACACCTCGGACACGCCGAGCCAAATATCCAACTGACAGGGCTCAAATTCCTCTCGGCTCACATATTCAAAAGCGAGTACGTCCTCTCACTCCTTCAACCTCGACACCCAAAATTTCGATGAGGCCCTCAAGCCTCCACAATGGCTTTCCATTATAGGATCGAACCTCGCACCCTCGGCCGTCGAGCGTGGGGAGCCTCAATAGCAAGCCTCGCAGATTCATCGGCATCATTAAGAGTCTTGGCCCCGCCTAGACCGGGTTTCCCATCGAATCTCAAAAATTCCATCCACTACTTACTCCACAAGTAACCTCATGTCGGACCACCTATGGTCCTTATTCCCGAGCCGCCGAAGGGGGAACCCTCGAGGATGCCTAAGAACGGTCAGTCGGTTCATGGAAACACTGACCTTGTAGTAATAGCAAAAAAGGTCCAATGAAGGCTCGAATCCCTTCGCTCGGTGCGAATAGCAAAGCTCACCAACGATCGGGTCGATTGGGCGAGAGGTCAGCGGCACCGAGCTCGTTTGAGTAAGAAACTCGCAAATAAAAGGATCAAGAGGCAAACGAAGCCCCGAAGATTCAAGAGGTGGAATAAAAAGCAACATGATCGCTAAGGCTCTCGCTGAAATCCCAAACCTCGAATCCCGAATGAACCTCGGAAATCAGATCCAGACATCCGCGACAAGCCTCCACACTCGCCAATCCTATCCGATTCTCGAAGGCCGCAGCGACGAGGCACTCTCTGAATCTATCTCCATCTCTCCCTGAAACATATGCCCCACCCACTAGCCATCCTATCAAGTCAGCTGCCGCAAACTTCTTTCAATCTCCGAGAAAGTGTAACTCGCTCCCCGGTAAAAATTGAGTGATCGGACTTAAGCCGACGCGAACTCTGCACTAAAAACAATCTCATGGGCGCCGGGCGGAATATCCGAGAAAAAACCTCGTCACCGAACTTCCATGCGGGCTAACCTTCACCCCGTAATCCGCAAGGAGAAACCTCGCTTGACCAGAGTGACGCCACCCATCTATCCTCGCAGACGCCTATACATGGGACCACCGCGAGGAGACTTCCCAAAAACTCCATTTCAAGGGTATCCGAATCTAACGAAGAAATCGAGCAAGACCCGTAACTCTCGAACTAAGAGGACCCACTGGCCGTCTCCTTATGAATCACGGTGTCCACCACAATCTCGGCAAGCAAACCCTCACCTCCCGCCACGCCCAAAGCGGGACCACGAGGAACGACTCAGCCTCGCCATTCTGGTCACCACCTCAAACCGCCGAGGTCACATCCTCGGCATTGTTCTAACGAAGAAAGGAAGATATCCTCGGCTAAAGCGCCCCTCGGCTAAAAGGATTTGCTCGAAAGGGCACCAAGGCACGAGAAAGATCCCTCCCGCCCACCGAGACTCACTGCAAGCTCCCACCACATGGCCGTAAAGGAAGAGAGGACTCCTAACCGAAATGTATTCTAATAACCCCTCAGTAAGAATCTATCGGCCCATGGAGGAACCTGAGGAAGATGAAGACGAAAAACGGAAAAGGAATCCTACGGGACATATTACTTTACTAAAGGAAAAGCAAAGGAAAAGAAACCGTATCAAACGAAGACAAACTGGAAGATCGCCGGAGAAATCTACCGTTAAAGTAGAAAATACGCCTGAAAAAAGAAGGATGACGCCGGAAAAGTCAAAACCCAGAAAATGAAGACCCCAAATCCTGTAAACCAAGTCGGAAAAACACGGAAATCACCGGGAAACTCACCCAAAATAGGACGAAAACGTGGAAGAAAAACAAAAAAACACACTTACAGGCTGCAGGTAAGCGACGAGGTAACAGGATGAGAACTTGCCGGAGTGTAGCCGGAAATCGCCTAAACCAGTGAAGAGAGATGCCAGAGAGAAAATGAGAAAGGTAAACAGTGAAAAAACAAAAAGAAAGTTTTTATACCCCTACTACTACGACGTCGTTTCTAACTGGTGCCCCGGAAATGACCCGGGTCGGCCCGCGAATTTTTTATTAGTACGCCCAAAATTATGCCACGCAATCATTTTCTCAAAGTTCGAGACACGCAAAAAGGCGGCAACTGATAACTTTTCGAAATTCGAAAAGCCGCCCAAAACGAAAACCAAGAAACCGCCAAAACCCGCATTTAATGAACTGACAGCCTGAAAAGACGTAACGTCCCATAAACTACCAACCTCGGTTCGAACCTCGTCGCGGCAAAAAACCCGGAAAACAGCCTCGAATCAAACACGTAAGTCATCCTCGGCCAAAAGCATGATACCGACCTCCTACCATCGCTAACAAGATTACTTTTCTGCCTCTCGGATCAGCGACCAAAAAGTGGGGCCACCGAAGGGATTGAAATCGAGGATTAACCCGGCATGAACAACACTGACCACCTCCGGATAAAGAGGTCCCACTCGCAAGGCCACACGCTATGGTGACGACCACCCACCCCCAAGATAAATCACCCCAGCCTCGGCATCATGACCCTCGGCACTACGAACAAGCCCAGCCACGACTGGCCTAACAGATCACAGGCTCCCTCGGCCCCGCCACCAAATCAGTCTTCGTAAATCCTCAACCTCGACGACTAACCAAAGCTTCGTCACAAAACCACTCGGCTCGGCCTCACTCAATCATTCACCCCGACAAACCATTTCCCTAGGCCCGAGAAAACCGCTGCACGCCAATACCAACCCTCTGACACACGCACAGTTCACTCATTCCTGACGAATGCCCTCAAACGCATTTAATAACAGCCGCTTTGTGCTCCCCAATAGCCAACTGCCACGTCGCCATCAATATCAGGTATAAATATGAGAGCCCCTATTTATGGCAAGGGAAGTAATTTCAGCGATATTCTAACTCTCTTATCACAGCTTTCTATCAAACAATTATCACGGCTCATTTATTACCAAAAACTCTACCTGAAACCGATTCTACGGAGGGTTATAGTCAAGCCAACCCGACACCTTAACTGTTTTGTTGTTTACATTGTGCAGGTTAACCGTGGACGAACAAGAAGCTGCCACCTCATCCTCGCTCACACGTGGACGTGAAGACAAGATCACCACAAATATTGCGTGATCAACTATTATTATTATTATTATTATTATTATTATTATTATTATTATTATTATTATTATTATTACTATTATTATTATTATTATTATTATTATTATTATTATTATTATTATTATTATTATTATTATTATTATTATTATTATTATTATTATTATTACTATTATTATTACTATTATTATTATTATTACTATTATTATTACTATTATTATTACTATTATTATTATTATTATTACTATTATTATTATTATTATTATTATTACTATTATTATTATTATTATTATTATTATTATTATTATTATTATTATTATTATTATTATTATTATTATTATTATTATTATTATTATTATTATTATTATTATTATTATTACTATTATTATTACTACTATTATTACTATTACTATTATTACTATTATTATTATTATTATTATTAGTATTACTAGTATTATTATTACTAGTATTATTATTACTATTATTATTACTATTATTATTATTATTATTATTATTATTATTATTATTATTATTATTATTATTACTACTATTATTATTATTATTATAATATTATTATTATTACTATTATTATTACTATTATTATTACTATTATTATTATTATTATTATTATTATTATTATTATTATTATTATTACTATTATTATTATTATTATTATTATTATTACTATTATTATTACTATTATTACTATTATTATTATTACTATTACTATTATTATTACTATTATTATTATTATTATTATTACTATTATTATGATTATTATTATTATTATTATCATCATCATCATCATCATCATCATCATCATCATCATCATCATCATCATCATTATTATTATTATTATATTATAATAAACAACCATTGTGGCTAGCGGGCTTGGTTACCCTTTATTAATACAATATCGCTGGAATGCATGGACGAAGCCATGTCAGCTCTCATGTTTGTGCAATCGAATAAACGGAATCATCAATGCCGGCTAAGAGCATCCACATTGGTGGATTCTTAGACCAATTGTTTAAGACAAGAATTTCAATCAATGTGGGAGATTCTTGGAGTAGAATTTTCTCAAAGAATTCCTAGTTAATAATCGACCAAGGTAAGCCAAGGGAGGAGAGAGAGAAAGAGAGAGAGATTTGCGTGTGAGAGAGTGAAGGCCACCGTACCGTTGGGTGGGGCGCATGCCTCACACGCATGGGTGAGGGAGGTGAGCGGCTGTGCACCGTGGGACCTCCATGTTTACCACTTACCTTTTTCTTTTCTTTTTTAGATTTTTGCAATTTATAGATTTAAAATAGTAGTGTAAATAAAGTAGATGATTTGGTAGTAAGATCCATATAAGAATGGAAGAATAATTAAAACCATTGGGAAGATTAATTCTGAAAAATTCTTAAAATGTGTAAGTGTAGTACGACCCAACTACGATTTTGAAAAAGAATTATAACCAAAGTGGATGCACTAAAGCCTAAAGATAGTGGTAACTGTAGCATTGAAGTGAAAATGGAGACTTCACCATTGCTTCCCAATTCGAACCAGAACATGCCGAATTCGAAAAGATGCCGAATTACCTCATTTGGATAGCTGGATTATATCCCACTTAAGGAACACACACACACAGATACAGTGTGCGTGTGTGTGTGAACAGATCACCATTTGATTGGGAGAAGGAAAACAGTGGGCAATACAATAACAAGTAACCCTTAAAATATGGTTTCCATCTCTGATAAGGTTTAAGGTATAGCTGGAGAGACTAACTGCCAAAGGGAGAGTGATGGTGATAAGGGGGAGTTGAGGTAAGCAAAGAAGATGGGTGACTCTTGTTTTCTTGCAACTTTATTATCATCTCTCTGCCGCCATTTTTGTCCTTTTGCCATTTTTTCCTGTCCACCAACGACTTGATCCTTTCTTATTTCAAAAAAATAGACCAACTGTGTCAAAAACGATTCCCAATCCCTCATCTTTTGATTTAGAAAACAACATTTTTGTCTTCTAGAGCAAATCAAAATGTAGTTAATGAGAAAGAAAAACGCCATCATATATAGAATTGTTTCAAGATTTTGATATATGAACATTCTTAGAACACTTTATTATCCATCGATGAATGTCAATGAGCTAGAAAATGCCACAAAACGTAGTTAACGAGCGATAAAATCCCATAAAACGCGAGAAAATGCAACAACAAAGTGTAAATGAGAGAACAGAGGCTATAGAATCTTTACAAGATATCGAAAATGAACTCTCTAAGAAAAGTTGTTAACGATATCAAGAAGAGAGATCAGCGTTTTCAAGCCGATCATAGTCTTAGTTTTCCTATTAAGATTCTCGGCTCGACTCGATCATGTTCGTTGAACAATGTAAACATCAAAAGCCTAAACGTAAACTTAGGGTTAAGATTTTCCAAGCATTTCACAATACCTAAGCTTCATTCATCAAGTAATTAGTGACAAATTTTTATACCACAAAGGTCAAACGTACAAAGCTTACAAGAAAACTCATGTATATTCATAATCATGTTTTCCGCACCAAGATGCATACTCTCTACCGTCTATTACACCGGGCCGATTGTGTCTAAATCGGTCACATATTCTACTATCTATGATGTATACAAATCTATACAAAATACTAATAAGGAAGAAAACTAAAAGCAATCAGAACAATAGTAAGCACAAAATCAAGCTACATAAGATGAAAAAACTGAGTCTGCTGAGTGACCTATCGATCTGCATTGCTTGCCTTCTCGCCCTAGCTGTGCTGATCCCAGCTAGTGTATACGAGTTCGGGTACGTATACAGGGTCTCTGAATTCCCGAAAATCCTTCCATATACCATTTCCCCGAACATTTGGGTTGTTGGGCTAAGTGAATTGCTCATTGTCAGGCTCCCGAAGCTAGACATTGGCGAGGGAGTGTAGACGCCAGGGTAAGGCTGTGGTGGTTGTGGATACCCTCGATGATGGAGTTGAGGAGCTGGACGTGGGTTAGTGGTCGTGGTGTTGTGAATCCCACATCTAGGACTAGCGGGTCTTCTCGGTATAAACATACCAACATCCGGAGCCTTCCCGTCAGAAGGTTTTGTTGTTTGGCCGCGACCATATAACGGGACCAGGGTCTTTTGCGAAACTGCAGTTTTGCAAACCGGGCATTGGGGTTGTTGCTTTTCAGTGTATTCAGCAGAGGCACTCTGGTAATGAATCCATTTGTAGATGCAAGGCCAGCAGTAGAGGTGACCACAGAGTGTCACGACGGGGTCATTCACCATGTCTAGACATATATTGCAATCAAAACCATGAGTCACGTTGTTTTCAGACTCATTTATCTCTTCAGATACAGATTTCCACTTCGCTAGAGAGGCTACATCCTCTTTGTTGAAACCATCTTGAGTCATAGCCTGTTGGAAGTACTGCTCGGTTGCCATTTGGTCTTTTGTGCTTCTGGTGTATATCTCAAGTTGCTGATGTCTGCAAAATAAATTCCAAGAGAATATCGTTATGATTTTGAATTGCTAGAACGCAATGTAAGACATAGTCAATGAAACAAAGTCAAAATTTCCAACAAGGAAGATTCCCAGAAAGAGGAATTCACAATAAAGAACACAAGAATAATATATATGTCCATGAGACCATTACAATGGGTGCTTGACTCTGGTGCTTCAAATAATGTCTGGTATTCGCTCTACTCACAATCGTTATCCCAACTATAATTTTATGAGTTATCATCAGTTATTCCATCATATATATACTGCATTTGTGTCGTCCTTGTCCTCTGTTTCAACTCCTAAAAGTGTAGGAGTAACTCTTTCAGACCCAGGTTGGTGTCAGACGATGAGTGATGAGATGTCTGCATTACACTCTAATGACACTTGGGATTTAGTGCCACTTCCTTCAGGGAAATCAATAGTCGGTTGTCGTTGGGTTTACACAGTCAAAGTTCATCCTGATGGCACTATCGACCGATTGAAGGCTCGTCTCGTTACCAAAGGATATACTCAGATTTATCTGCTTGATTATGGTGACACATTCTCTCCTGTTGCCAAAATGGCATCTGTTCGGCTATTCCTATATGTGGCAGTTATTCGTCAGTGGCCTTTTTATCAGTTGGATATCAAAAATGCCTTTCTCCATGGTGAAACGGAGGAAGAAGTTTATATGGAGCAACCTCCTGTTTTGTTGTTTAGGGGGAGTCTAAATCTAGATTGGTGTGTTGCCTTCATCGTGCTCTATATGGGTTGAAACAATCCACACGGGCTTGGTTTGGGCGATTTAGTTCGGTTGTCCAACAGTTTGGAATGATCCGAAGCGAGGCCGATCATTCAACATTCTATCACCGTCTCTCCACCGACTGATGCATCTATTTAGTAGTTTATATGGATGACATTGTGATTACCGGGAATGACCAGGAGGGTATATAGAAACTCAAGTAACATCTGTTTGATCACATTCAGACTAAAGATTTGGGTAAGCTGGAATATTTCTTGGGAATAGAAGTTGTTCAATCTCAACATGGTGTATTCATCTCCCAGAGAAAGTATGCCTTGGATATCTTAGAAGAAACAGGCATGGCCAGCTGTAAGCCTGCAGAGACTCCAATGGATCTGAATACTAAGATGCTACTTGATGAGGGGGAGCCCTTGTCAGATCGAGCATATATATGAGACTTATTGTCAAACTTAACTACATCATGATGACACGACCTTATCTTACGTTACCAATGAGCATTCTCAGTTTAGTTTCTTAGTACTTCATGTGATAGCCATCAGGAGGTAGCCATCCGTATTCTAAAGTACATCAAAGAAAGAACCTGGAAAATGGTTGTTATATGAAAACAAGGGGCATACCCAGGTGATTTGATATTTAGATGCAGATTGGGCAGGTTCACCGGATAAACGCTCAACCACTGGTTATTTTTTTTTTATTGAGGGAAATCTTGTGCCTGCAAAAGCAAGAAACAATCTGTTGGTGCTCTATCCATTACTGAAGCAGAGTATCGAGCCATGGCTAAAACAATATGTGAGCTCGTATGGTTGAAGCAATTACGGAATTACAGTTCATGAATGTTCAACAAATGAAGTTAATATGTGATAATCAAGCAACTCTCCATATTGCCTCTAATCTTGCCTTTCATGAAAGGACCAATCATATAGAAATTGACTGTCACTATCAAAAAGAAAATTCTTTTAGAAGACATTGCTACCAGTTACGTTAAGTCAGTTGACCAACTGAAAAATATATTCACAAAGTCTCTCGCGGGTCCTCAAGTTAATTATATTTGTAACAAACTGGGAACATACAATATATACGCTCCAGCTTGAGGGGGAGTATTAAATATGTCAAATATTATAGCATAATTATAAGAGAGTAATTGATTTAACATAATTGTAGGAGAATAATTATAGGAGATTTGATTCATAGTTTCCTAGTATAGATCCTAGAAACTAGAAAGTGTATAAATTTGTACAACCTTTTCAAGTAACTAGTAAGGTTCACGTGCGTTGCACGTGGTGTTAATGATTTTTTAAAAGTGATTTGCTAGTTCCTTCATTTTTTGTTGACTTTTAATTATTAGATTTTTGTGTGTTTTAATCTTTACAGTTTTTTAGACTTATAAATTATGTTGTTGCGTGTTTAGCACTTCTGATACTTTGTTTTTCAGTCATTTATAATGTATGCTTTTAGTCATTGTATAGAAACTTATTCTACACATTTGTCTTTTTTGTTGGTTATTTTTAAATCTTTTTTTTCAATACCAAACATGAATTCATTTATTTTTAGCAGTGTGTAAATTGAAAACAATTCAAACTTACTATCTTAGATAAGCACATTGTTGTTGGAGACTTTGTTTATGTCGTTTCTGGAATTTATGACTCTTTAAAAAAAATGTGTTGGAGAATCAAACTCTCAACACCAAAGTATATATATAGTTACACTAAAAATTACAAAATTCCACCAAAGCATCTATGAAGTCCCACTTTCCCACACCAACCTAATTTTTGTGTCATTTTCATATCATTTTATAACTTTTTTTCTAGTTTACCCCCTAGCCACGGCAAAAGTTACCAATTTAACATTAAGGTGCACATGAGAGTTCACGTGTAGGGCATTTTGATCATTTTTTGGCAACGCTTTCTCTGCTTTTATATTACCCAGAGAGAAACTTCTTTTTCTTCTTCTCCAACAACTCTTTCTCTGCTTCTTTTCCATTAATGACCTCTTATGTAAATTTTAATTGAGATAAAACTCAAGAGTGTATGAATCTTTTATTCAAAATTTTACGTTGAAAAATAAATAAAAATATAGTGGAATCATATCAGATATCAGAGAGATATAACTGAAGATCAGATAATCACAATCAGGCGTCAAGGCCGCCACGAATAAGAACCCACAAAATATTAAAGCTGTCACAGCCCCCCGACATTTCTCCCTTTCTCTCTTGTAGAACACAAAAACACAAGCATACACCACGAATTTCAAAACTCATATCTCATCGGCACCGTTGATATTATTTTTGGACTACTTTCGATGGGGCCAAAATATGATTAATTCTCAAAATTACACAATAAATCTCACATTGCACCCCAATCTACGAAGTGTCTCACTTCTATACCTTATTGTTCTATTTGTCCCACTTTGCTCCCTTCCGTCAGTGGGTGCTGAAAATGGTAACGGAAAATGGTATGTGCATGTCACATGAAGATTATTTTAATCATTTTTCTTGGGGGCTTAAAAAGGGATTTGGTTATAACTTCATTACTTAGTTACACATTTAGTATTTAAAATATGTTTTTAAATAAAAATAATAAATAATTGTTTCAATAATCAAAAAATAATTATATGACCAATTTACAATTCCCCGCGCAAAGTATATCCACCAAATCGCATAGTACACCCTAACCTAAGGTTTGTCCCATAATAGTATGCGATGCTACATTGTTTTCCATTTTCCACCCTACCCCTTGACGGACGTTAGAAAAATCACTTTAAATAGCACGTGATCTTCCACGTGCGGGGAATAATTGACATTTCCCTTATCTAGTTAAAGAGTAAATGTATTAAAAGGAAAAACAGTAATCTCACATCCTCTCATTCTCTCATCTCCTGGTGCAATCCCATCTTCGACTCCATCGTAATAAATCTCTAGCCCCACCATATAT
>JABEVN020004710.1:0-10740 GCA_013146195.2 Codonopsis lanceolata | reverse complement strand
ACATGGGATGAAAGGTCTAAGAATGAAACTTAGTATTTAGACTCAACGGAGTCGAAATAAGTTCAACAGAGTGTTAATGAACCTGCTGAATCCCTACATATATCTGGGTTTTGATTGATTATGATTATGATGAATTCTTACTTTTAGGCTTGGGAAACAAGCCCGGATTACTTTGGGGGAATTATTATAACTGAATTGTGCTAAGTTTGGGTTGTATGAAAGGTGTATTTAATGAAGCGATATTTAGACTCAATAGAGTTGTTATAGGTTCAATATGGTGTTAGTGAGCCTTAGGTTGAAATCCTACGATGTTCGGTTTGGTTGGTTTTGACAAGTAGTACCCGAGCATCTCGAATTGTGTTCCATTGGTGACACCCATGACATAGAAGCTATTGGGAATTTAATCAGAGCGGCTCGTAGAGCATTAGAGATCAACTTATGATCTCGTATTACCTAAGAAATGATTATTTGAATGAGTTCCCCCGAGGGAATTTGGTCGTGCACATGAAAGAAATTCTTACGAGGTTATAACTACGGCTTAGTTTTGATACTCGTGAGATTGACTTTGAAGAAGTCGAACATATAGAACCGTTTGGGACTTGGGTTGAAGTCCGTGTACCTTTTAAGTGAGGATAAATGTTAAGTATGGATTTATGATTGTTTTTAGACTAAATAATGGTCTTGGTTTAATCCCCAGTAGAGGGCTATAGTAGACTTCATTATGATGGTTCTTTGACTAAACTTATGGTTGGTTGAATTTGTTAAGTGCAAGTATGTGCATTGTTGAAATTGGTGTGTGAGCTTATGTCCTACTTGATTTGGTATGCCCGCCATGGTCGGTCTTGGTTCTTGTTTGAGCATGAGAGTAATTATCTACTTGTGCATTGCATTGAGTCCAAATTGGCATTAAATGGTTTGTTTTTCAAGTCGTGGTGGGACGATACACGCCTTCACGAATTATGGATTCGTGCTCGCTATGGATCGCCGCACTGACCTCACACACCCTCTTGTGGGCTGTGGACGCAGTGGGGAAGTAGCCCCTTTGCCGTATTAGTTAAGTGCCGCATTGGCTTGCTATCTAGACCGAGAGAATTCTCGGTATAAGTCGATGAATTCACAAACATCGATGGCACGAACCAGGTAACATTGTGTATTGCGGGGGAGCAACACAACGGAGCAATTTGGGTATCTTCTACTATCCCATGTGGCTTACTATGAGCACCTATATGAAAGATAACGTGCTATGTGAATTATGAAGTTTATGATACTTGATGACTTAGTACAAGTTATTGTCGTTATCTGATTAAGATGCCATGAGATTATATATGCTTATGCCATGCCACGCCATGCTATGCCATACGTTGCATTTAGTAACTTCTTGGGTCATTATGACTCATTTCGTGTGTTTGTTTTCCTTAGTTTTTGCAAAGAAGCTCGTTAGTACGTGTTGAAGCCGGGCACTTGATCGATAATGTGGTCTTCCTGGCGATAGCTTGGGGTTATTAGTATTGTTGTATTTGTATTTTGCGAGTTCACGGTTGTGAAGTTATGTAAACTTTACTTGGGTAGTTGTTAGTATTCTATTGTCGTTTATTTTGGTAGCCGACTTGTCGAGTCGAGCTGTTGTATTTATTAGAAGTTATTCGTTGTCTTTCGAGCAAGGTTTTAGCTCGCTTGTTCTAGTATTATGTTATTGCTATTTACGTCCCCGACAACTTTAGTCGAGAGACATTGGTTTAGTAGTTAGTATTTCATCCTTTACTCTTTTTAGTTAATTTATTCCTAGGCATGTTATAGCCGTAGAGTTTGTATATATTAGGTTGGGTTCTTGTTGCATCGCCGGCCTTAGGTTGCCGATGGTTGGTTGTCCGTGCGCAATGTTAAGTCCACGCGTAGATTTGTCGAGAGATAGTCGTCTCGGCCTTGTATTCCTTAGTTTATAATTATAGGCTTTGGTCCCACTTATGATTTGCTTCATGCGAATTTGATTTAGTTGTTCCGTTTCGCCGTTATGGCTTTACATTCTGTTTCGAGTTTGTGGGTTCAACTCTTGACTCGCACCTAGCTTAGCGGGTGCTTGTCCATCTTTAGCTTGTCTTGACGGCACGACCTTGGGATTCCGCATTGGAATTCGGGTCGGGCTGTCACAGTAATGATCTGAAGCTCGGACTGTAGCACGAGCATAGAGTGCACGAGCACGATAATAATAACATGAAGCTCGGGCTGAGGCGCGAGCATGACGTGCACGGGCACGATAGTAATAACATGAGGCTTGAGCTGTGGCGTGAGCATAGCGTGCACGGGCACGATAATGATGACATAAGGCTCGGGCTGTAGCACAAGCATGGCGTGTATGAGCACGATAATAATAACATGAGGCTTGGGCTGTAGCACGAGCGTGGCGTGCATGGGCACGGGAATAATGATCGGCTCGGGCGTAGCACAGAGTGGCATGCACGAGTAATGATCGAATCTCGGGATCGTAACGAGCGTGCACGGGCATGAGTAATGATCAGGCTTCGGACGTAGCACGGCGTAAGCACGGCGTAGCGGGCCCGATAACAATAACATGTAGCTCGGGCTGAGGTGCGAGCATGACGTGCACATGCACGATAATAATAACACGAGGCTCGGGCTGTAGCACGAGCGTGGCGTGCACGAGCACGATAACAATAACATTTGGCTCGGACTGTGGTGTGAGCATGACGTGCAAGGGCACGATAGTAATGATCCGAAACTCGGGCTGTAGCACGAGCGTAGCGTGCACGAACATGATAATAATGATATGAGGCTTGGGGTGTAGCTCGAGCGTAGCGTGCAGGGGCAAGAGAATAATAACATGAGGCTCGGGATGTGGCGCGAGCATGGCGTGCACGGGCACGATATCAATAACATGAAGCTCGGGCTATGGCGCGAGCGTAGCGTGCACGGGCACGATAATAATAACATTAGGCTCGGGCTATGGCGCGAGCGTAGCGTGCACGGGTACGAGAATAATGAAATGAGGCTCGGGCTGTGGCGCGAGCATAGCGTGCACGAGCACGATAATAATAACATGAAGCTCGGGCTGATGCGCGAGCATGACGTGTACGGGCACGATAGTAATAACATGAGGCTCGGGCTGAGGCGCGAGCATGACGTGCACGGGCACGATAGTAATAACACGAGGCTCGGGTTGAGGCGCGAGCATGACGTGCACGGGCACGATAGTAATATCATGAGGCTCGGGCTGTGGCGCGAGCATGACATGTACGGGCACGATAATAATGATCTGAAGCTCGGGATGTGGCGCGAGCGTAGCGTGCACGGGCACGATAACAATATCATGAAACTCGGACTGAGACGCGAGCATGTCGTGCACGGACACGACAGTAATAAATGAGGCTCGGGCTGTGGCGTGAGCACGGAGTGTCGGGCACGAACTGGACTAAGTGCTCTATTTTGGCCAAGGCTTTGAGCGGGCAGGGCCCCTATCGCCTTGGGCGAGCTTCTAGAAGATTGCCTAGCTGGCAAGGCCCTACTCTGAACGGCGACTAGCAACCGGGCACGGCCTTTGTTCGATGTGGGTATCTCGAAGCGGTTGTTAGTATATCAACTGGGTGTAGAGATATACGACTAACAATATTGCTCGATCACTATAGGAATCTGAGGTAGTTAGGCGCTATCTTGTAGGCATGGCCTCTATCGCCCTGGGCGAGCATCCAAGTACGTGAACCGGGCATGGCCGCATCTCACCCACGGAGAGGAAAAGTTCACTAATATTCTGGTATAGAGGAAGGCTGACCGGGCAGGGCCCTATCTGCTCGCCTGGCGAGCAGATTTTGTCAAGCAATCCGAAAGCAATTTGTATAAATAAACATATTAACAATTTAATGAAAGAACTTACCTTTCTGTTGATAAGATGATAGTGGCCCCAACAGGGTCTTGCCTGCTAGTGCATTAGGTCGTCCAAATAGTTGTAAAGATGTTTGGGCTTTTCCGTTTACAGGCAGGCCCCCTGCTTTCCGACTGTAAGTGTTTACGTTGAGGTCGGGAAGTAATTATGCTCGTTGTAGTTTTCCTTCAAAGGAAGTATGGGTTGGCACCAAGAGTGTGCCTAAGGTGCTCAGTGTGAGCGGAATCAACTCTAACGAGGGCGTTGTCATGGTTCTCACGGTTACTAAGGCTTAGTTGACTTGGTCTGAGTACCTAAAAGTTTAGTGCATTATTTGCGAAGCAAACATAATCCCATTTTAAATAAAATTGGGGTATGTATTCTGCAATTAATCTTATGATAATAAGATGATGCACATGCTAGCTATTTATGTAAATGACAATAAATAAATATTTTTATTAGCATGATTGGGGAAAAATAACATCAATATTCATATTATGTGTCACATGCAATCAAAACTTGATTTGTAAAGAGAGTTCACGCGCGAATTTAGGCGTAGCGGTGAATAAAACAGTTTCATAATCATTTGTCATGTGTGGGCAAATAAATAATAAAATATAGAGTTCAATTAACTCAATTGATATGTCAAATTTGATAAGTGAGTGAGTATGCACTTTCTTTTTTCATGCGTGACTGGGGATTAGTAAAATCATAAGGCGCATAAAGGCGGTGTCATACACATGGTCGCGAATCCAGATCCTCTATTCCAAAAATGTATTCCATCTTCTATTCCAATATCAGATCCACCGTTAACTTGTGAATCAGTAATTGATTTTGTTTAAATAATTAATTTTGTTCATTTACTGATTGACAAGTTAACGGTGGATCTGATATTGGAATAGAAGATGGAATACACTTTTGGAATAGAGGATCCGGACTCCATGGTCGCAAATGCAAAATATATTTAATTACTTGCATTGGTGTAGTATATGCATTATCATGGTGGACAATTTAATGTAAACATGACATAATTATGAGCATAAATGTATTATAATTACTCTGATTTATGTCGCATAATAATTGTCACAGTTGAATTTCATGCATTATTTACCAATTAATGATAATTTTAATCGGTCACTACAGTTAGCATGTCAAGTCGTCATGTCATATGTATTAATCGCATGGCAATTTATTTGATGTTATAGCTATCTCGCACAGCGACGAGTTATTATTGTCATTTATTAATTTATCACAATTAATAATTGCAAAGAAAATTAATTACATGCATATTCATGTAAGTTATAGTGTCTCATGTTAATTTGGAGCAATACATTAATCATGCGAATCATTTATAAATTTTAATTCATGCTCCGTTAACTAATTATTTGCTAATAATAACAAATTGAGGTCATATGATTAAAATATGCAAATATGGAGGGTAAAAATGGAAAGAGTCCACCTGAAATAGTTGGGAACCGGCTTAAATAGTGTCTAACTTAGTCTGAAAAGAGGTGAACCGGGTCATGGACCAATGATGTGAACTGGGCCGGTTCAGTTGAACCACCAAACGTTCTGTTAACTATTTGCTTACGGAGTATAACGGAAGTTGATGGAATGTAACGGCAATAGAATGAATCAGAAGGGAGCTGAGTGAAATATGATGAACCAGCAATAGTGGAAACCAGTTGGGAGAATGATGTCAGCCCTCTGCAGTGACGCCGACAGGTGGGAACGCGTCAGAAGCAACTAGCCGGCGCGTGGGAAGGCATCCGGGGATTCAGCCTCTTCAGGCGGCGCGTGAAGGCGCGTTCTATTTCCGTTGGCCTGGATTTTTGGAGCGTTGGACTCGCCATCTCAAGACAAAGCTTCTGGTTATCTTTGTTTTTTGTTTCGATTCCAGAATTATGAAGATCTGCTTGCCGAAGCTCTGCCAGTGCGCCATTGTAACTTACCGCCACCAGAAACTTCGGATGGCACGTGGCGGTGATCTGAAGCTCAGATGGGTGTGATTTTTTCGTCGTCACGATCGCCTGGTAAAGACGCATCCAACGGTGTCCTCACTTTGCTACTCCGATTTCGTTTTCTTTGATTATCTTGTATGGACAGTAAGTGGTTTGTTTTGTTCAACGATGTTTCGACACACATGAATAGATCTTCGCCGTGGCTGTTGGAGTTCGCGGCTAGAGTCGATTTCCCGGCAACGGAACCAAACTGATGTGGCAAAAATATCAGTCATACCGAGGGTGCCGAAAGTCGTCGAAATCCGTGAGTCGTTCGTTGACCGAATTGATGATGAATTCGTCGTCTTGGTGTAGATACCCCAATTTCGTACCCCTGATATGTGACTCTGACATGTGATATCAAGAACTGCTTAAAATTAACAAATGTCAAGTTGCAGGAGTCAAAAATGCGAAAGGCAAAGCAGGATGCGCAAAACAGTAAAATGTGAGGGGTGAAAGTGACAATTTTGAAACTCAAATAGTGCCTTGGCACGGCCAAAAGGCACATCTGGCGCCGCGCCAAGCAAGGGCGGTCTCCGCGCCATGCCTGCTACAGTGGCTCTCCCAGTTAACGTATTATACAATGATCGAAGGCTGGTGTACTAGAAATGTTAACACATTGAGGGATTTTTTAATCCCCAATGTAGCCCTTCGTCCACCTATAAATAAAGGTGTTGGGGCTCACTTCTGAGGCACGAGAGAGATCGCAAAAAAATGCTGAAGAAATTCTCTGCGTTCTTATAACGCTGAGATATAGTGAGAGAAGTGAGATAGGGAGTGTTTAGCCCATAAAGCCTCGAAACCCTGTCCAAACTCCGCCAAAACAAAAACCCACCGGTTAAAAGTGATACCTAGCCTTTTAGTTAGGTATCCACCTCATTTCTCCGGCCCAAAAACCATAAAGTAAGCCGTTACTCTGCCCGAGTAACTTGGCTGAAAACACCCACAAATAAGCCGTTGTTCCGTCCAACCAAAAAGGCCAAAACAACCACAAATAAGCCGTCATTCTGCCCGAGTGAACGAGCCAAAACCATCTGAAATAAGTAGTCACTCTGCCCAAATTACGACAACAACAACAACAACACAACAACAACAAAAAAGGACTCCCTCTCCCTGAAGGACAGAGCAAGCACATCCCGCTCTAAAAGGTAATAGTCTTTAAGGGCGTTATTTTTTATAAAGTTGTTCTTTAAAATTCGGCCCAATGTAGCAAATATAAGCCTTTGTGCTGCCGGGATTTAGTTAGGAAATATTATGTAAAAGAGTCGTTATAATGGCCAAATATTTTTGAATATATTTGTAATTATTTTAAGGAAACGACTACAAATCCATAAATAATGTAGCCGCGGATGTATTTACTTTTATTTCCCTGTCTTTTAATGCTTTGTTTATTTGCTAAATAAATATAACAAAAAACATACTTTAGCCAAAAATCACTTTTGAGACCGAAAGGGCGAGTTGGGTGCCTAGCACCTTCCCAACTCGTAACTTAGCATCCGAACCCGTTTTCATAATCTCTGGTTTTTCTTTTTTTGGTTTTGCTTTATTTTTGCCTTAAAATAAAGATTGCGACTCATTAAAACTTTTTGGATCCAGTGGGGCCTCGCAACACTCTTTTCTTGCACTTTTCCGTTTTCCCCTAAAAAAAGGAGAATGATAATGAAAAGGTGTTGTATTCTCATATCCTGGTATCCCCTAAACAAGGGATAACTTGATGCGGGAAACCCAAAGTTCCCATAGTGATCCGAAATGAACCATAAGGCTATTTTTACAAAATCCATAGTGGGGGCGTCGCAACATCCTTTTTTGCACTTTCTGTTTTCCCCTAAAAAAGGAAAAATGAGAATGAAAGGGTGATGCATTCACGTATCCTGGTATCCCTTAAACAAGGGATAACTTGATGCGGGAAACTTAAAGTTCCCATATTTGATCAAAAATCCACTAAAGGCAACCGAGGCGTATTGAAACGCGCTATCTTAGACAGCACTCCTCTCGCATTTTTAATTTCGTCTTATCCTAAAAAAGGGAGGATGGAATGAGAGCAATGGTGTCCCGCATCCGTACGTACGAGCACCCCTATCCAGGGGCGCGCGGGGCCCGAGCGTATCACCCGGGAACCCACAGTGGCGACTCTGCTGGGGAGATCGTTTTATTTTAAATAAAATGGTGGGTTAGACTCATAAAATAAATTTTCTTTTTGTTTTTCTTTGTTTCTGGCTAAAGTATGCTTGTTATATTAATTTATGCATTTGAATATTGCGTTCCTATACATCTGTGTCTATATTTGTGGATATGATCCTCCATCTTGCAGCAGTTTCATTCCGATAACTGTTACATGTATATTTAAAAATATTTTTTAAAAAAAATTCGAAAAAAAAGGTTTTCAAAAAAATAATACATATGTCATATATATTTGTTTGCAATAAAATTCCGGGCAGCACAATAAAAGGGCCGGGGTTTTATTTTTGATTTTACTTTACTTTCGGCCCTATATATTTATTTTGTTTCTGTTTATTATTTTTATTATTCCGTTCAATCTATACATATTTGCATTCATTCTGTCATTTTATTTTGGGGACATAGGACTATATTTGTAATTAATAGAAATAGGTAGATTCCCCGCTTTTCTTTCTATTTCTTAAATATGATGTGCTTGCTTGTTCGCGTTCAAGCTAAAAAGCCGAGAAAATCCACGCGTAACAGTAAGACATGTCATATATGTTTTATTTTCTGTTTGTATATCTAAAAAAAATAGAGACTTTACTGCCTTTTAAATACCGCACACACGTGCACACATATAGATATATTCCGAACTGTTACCCTACACCATAGCCAGCCTACCCCCTGCATAAGCCAACGTTAGAATACATATAGATTCTCAGGACACTTCAATGACCGACCGGTTTTTGCATTTTTGAATTGTGGGTCAGCCCCTGTAAAAAAAAAACAAGATAAAAAAAAGAGAAATAAAAAAAATGCGCAAGTCAAAAAAAATGTGAAAAAAAAATAAGTGCGCATAATAAAAAAAATGAATGATGAATAAATACGCAGAGGCTGACTTATTATTCTCTGATGCTCGACCTAGACCATTTCGAATGGTGGATCCTAGAAAGAGTATAGGCCCTTCGCCTGGGATCAGTCCGATCCTGGGAAGTCGAAAGGCAGGTGGAATACGTTGGTCATATACTCTGGAGAATGAATCCACTGTTCCAGGAAAAGTCCTGAGACTATCAAAATAAAACATGTGCTTATCCGGTCAATTGTAGGGAAAATAAATAATAATAAAAAATACTAATAAAGGCACGTACTCAAGCCCGTAAAGCCTTCAAAGAAGCCTTCTCGATACCTCCAAACCCATTTTCCTCGTAAAACCCGGCCCGAATTTGAAAGGCGTAAATAGTAATCGCCGGTTGATACGGGAAATTAGTGCGTAGAATATCGAGGGTATCGAGATAGACCGCACAAGGGCATAATCGGCTGCAGGGTACAGATCCGAGTGATATGGCAGCGAGAAGTGAGCAATCCGCTATGGGTACGCATATTGGGCTCCGTGGCGCTTCGACTCCGGCAATGCGAAGCTGGCTAGACCAAAATCGGATGCACGATGATCGCTTGCTAAGCCAAATAGCAAGTCTTATGCAAGGTCCAAGGCCGAGTGGTGAGGTGAACTCTTCCCCTATAGTCCCCCAGGAAGCATCAACATATCATGTGCCTCCAAACCCAACTTCCCAACCAAACACTAACCCACCAAATATTATCACTACCCCAAATCCCAATCCTCCAGCAAGTCCATACTACCCAAATATCAGCCCTTACCCGTCCTATCCTTCATATCCTCTCCTAAACACCAATATTCCCTAGAGTCCAAATGACCTCCCTTTTCCCATAACCAACCCACTCCAAAATAGCCCACACATGGACCCACAAAGCTATAACCCGCCAGGACAAGTTACCACCTACCTACCTTTCAATGATCCTGGCCGCCCAATTTAAACCGCTCAATAATCCACCAGCCAGAGTCCATATATTGCCCAAAATCCACCAGCCAATGGTCCTTATACTACCCAAAATCCACCAACCCAGAACCCTTATCCAGCCCAATATCCATATCCAGCTCAAAATCCTTACCCCGCCCAAAATCCTTACCAAATACCTTCACCAGAAACTAACCCAACCTTTCTTGATCCAGCCAGTATATACCAAAAGCCAACCCCCCAGCCACCAAAATGGAGGCCGACATGGAAAATATGAAGACCATGATGCCCAAACTTCTCAACAAAGGGGAATTTTCTACACGGGCACTAGCATTGCAACCTTCAGCAATACTACCCTCAAAATTCAAAATGCCCGACATAGAAAAATTTGATGGGACCGGATGCCCTATATCTCACGAAGTCTTATTCCACTGCATGCAAATAAGGGAGCTAGCTTTGAGACTATGGCTTCCATTTTCATCCCACCTTAATAGCGGGCCGCCAAACAATGGCTAATGTTGTCTCGATAACAAAGAACATGAATACTTGGGACCAAATAGTCAAGTGGTTCCTTGAAAGATACAAAGACAACACCGCCCCGAAAATAAAAGGGACCTTGAGTCGTGCACCCAAAGGAAAAAAGAAACCTCGTGCCGAGTTTGCAATGTGGAAAAGAAAGTTGGCCTACTTGACGTACTCGATCCTACCGAGTCATGCATGTTCATTAAAAACCTCCAACCTATTTACCTCGAACATACGCGTATTTCCCTACACCAATTTTAAAGAAATAGTGGAGATAGGAGCCCGTATTGATGAAGATATACCTGATTGGGCAATTAAAAGCCAATACGCCTCCTAGTTCTTTCCGTTATTGATCGATGTATTTTATACG
>JABEVN020004709.1:0-10744 GCA_013146195.2 Codonopsis lanceolata | reverse complement strand
ATGCTATGGCCCTGTGGAGATGTATTTACCCACTCATAGGGTTCTAAACTACAATGTTGAGTCTAACACAGCTCGAGTAGCCGATTTGGATTTATTGGAGGAAAGACGGTTGGAGGCTAAGATGAGAATGGCCAACTATAAATGAGTTAAAGGCCCACCACGATAAGAGAGTCGTGGTCGATCGCTTTCTGTCGGGGGATTGGGTCCTCCGTGAAGATTGAGACGACCGCCATCGAGTAACGGGGAAGTCGTCACCAAATTGGAAGGTCCTTTCGATTTCGAGAATCATTAAGAAGGCACTTACATGTTCATAAATGTGAGGATGGTGACGAGTTAAAGCATTCATGGCATGCGGATCATTTGAAGAAATACTATTGGTAATTGATTTGCAATATGTAATTTTTGATCCTTTTTTCTCATGGTAATTAATAATGGTGAAACTCGATTGTCTTTTCAACCTTGTGTTTGAAAGTGGGTCTCGAGTTGGCTTTTGTTGTTTTCTCGATTATTTCTCTTTATCGAGCATGAGCTTTTCTAGCCCTAAAGGGTTGGTGTTCGAAGTTGAATATCTCTTTAAATCTTTGTTCGAGCATAAAGGGCTTTATGTTCGAGAAAGATTTGAAGAGAGGTTTCCTGTTCTCGATTAGTCTTTACGAGCATGAGGGCTTTATGCTCGTAAAAGGAGTTGGTGTTTGAGTGGATTTAGCTAAATGGTGATCGCTTAGAGCGAGTAAAGGGTGATTTCGCTTGAGAAAACTTATATTATGCGCTATTCAAAATAAAGGAAAGCAAGTTGAAATATTACGTACGTGAAAATTAAATTGTTTTGGAGACAAGGCACGAAGGCCATAAAGGCACGCAGCCATGATTATCATTGTTCGTGCACGTGGGGCAACATTGCTCTCATTCGTCATGGAGCTGGTTCCTCGTTTTTTCGCTTGCCAAGATGGTGATTTCATCATCGCCGGTTTTGAGCATTCTCTGCTTGTGGCCGAGGAAGCTTGAGATGCCCTTAGTTGGGTCATGAGTTCTAAATCTGGATTGGTAACAGAGGAGGATTCCAAGGAGAAAACTTCTCCTCGGGCACGATTCCAATGATCCAGTTGATTCATTAAAAGGCACAGTGGAGTGGCCGAGGCAGTGGACGAGCAAAATAGTGGATTGCTCCCCATTCACCGAAGTGCTGTTTGGGCGAATTTCCGACCGCCGCAAGCAATTTGTCTTAAGACGTGGTTCATGCCTTAGTACGAAGAACTGATAAGCATTCTCAACATTGTCAGCGGCCTGCCGAGCTTCAGTAATCTTCAATGATTTTCACCGTTATTCACTAGTCAAAGAGCCCGCCGCCTTTGTTCGAGGCCTGATGGTGGCATTGTCGGCCACAAGCACGAAGTTCCGCGCACCCCTGCCATGTTGTTGAGAGCGGTTTCTTCCGATTTCTTGGAAAGGTTCAACTGGGATTCTAGGCGTCTTCTGCCGAACTTCGAGAGCTCTGCTACTTGCTCGTGAGGGATTCCTCTGTATTTTTAAGGCTCGGATGCGCTTGATTTTCTCCTCCAAAGCATTCTTCTCGATGGTTAAGGTATCCTTCTCGGTAAGAGTGTTGTTCTTGTTGAGTTGGTGATCGGGCGCTCGTACATCAAAATGGATTTATTGGCGTGTCGGACAAATTGCGGTTTATAAGAGAAAGAAAGGGAAAAGCAAGTGGTAAGAAGAAAATATTACCCATTATGCAATCCATCTCTCCAGCAAGCTGCTGATGCGTGCTTCTTCGGATGCCATTATGATGTAGTCGCTTCATCAAACCAAGTCGATGGTGGCACGGAAACCACTTCTTTGTGTGCAGCGATGTTATGGAGGTCGGGTACATTGGCGAGCTCCAAATGAGGCAGCTTTAGGTTGGTCGTCAGGCATAACAAAATCCTCTTTACTCGCCAGAGGAGTTGGGGAGTGTTGTCTTCCATGACGACTTTGTGCCGGCGTTTGTTCCTCCTCGGGCTTTCGTTAGATTCCACATTGATGATTGGTGGGGAGACATTCACTGTTTCTCGCACAAGAGGTGCAGGAATGAAGGTCGCCGCAGATTAGGGTTCGTTGTTGGGCGTTTTGTTCCTCGACCTGAAGTGTTGGCGGGACCGTGGGAAGATTGACGGTGGTGAGTTGACAAGTGCTTAGCTCGCTTGTTGGAGCTTTTTCTTCGCGGCCTGCGGGAATTTGCTCACGTCTGTCAATTGCCTCATATCTCGCATAAAACAAGAGAATGTTACTCGGGGAAAAGCATGGATTTGTAAAGTTATTAAAGGATGATGAAGTAAGAAGCAGTTAAAACGTAACCAGAAAGCGAGAAAGGAGGTCGGCAGAGAGCTCCAGCACGAGCACAATCCTCGCATTCACTAGGGAACTTATTCCCGTGGCAAGAGCCCCAGTATGGATGGGGAGTCTCTGGATCAATATCAACTCGGGGCTCGATCACCCTTCGATGGGAAGGTAAGAGATCAGACGCGGAAGACCGAGGTCGGAAGTGAGAACTCGTCGGTCCAACACAAAATCACCCGGACTCTCGTCCTTCTCTTGCTCATTAGATTCTGAAAGCTTTAACAACCCGAGGTTCTCGGCTCGGTGGCGTTTTGTCATTCTCGGGAAGACCGTAGTCGATATAGGGTCTGCAAAGGCCGGCCAATGCTCGACTCAATAAGCAAAGCCTTGAGTCGACCATCGACTTTGTTGGGACCGTCAGTGAGGAGTTTGAAGAATCCATGGTTTGAACGGCTATTGATGCGACCAGTTTTCTTGTCAAGAGAGAGAAGGAAAAATTTGCGAAATAAAGTCATATCGGGCTCAAACAAGTGGCCAGGCAAGCTACGATGAATGATACTAAGAACCTAACGGTGGTTAAAGCTAAGTCGCGAGGAAGAGTATTGGAGGCATTCATTAACTCGACAATGAATGGGTCGAGGAAGGCGACCCAACTTGAAAGAAATCGAAGTAAAACACCATTTTATCTCCTTGGAAATTATGGCCTTCATTATCTATGTCTAGGTCAAAGGCGCGAACCCGGTAAAGTTTGGGGTCCATCCCTAACGAGTAAAACCAAGTACTAACCTCCTCCTCGGAATTCAAGTCTTCCCACTTGATTGAAGGGGAGGAGTATGAAGCGAGGGAGCAAATGAGGTTTGGCTTGGTGGGTGATTGGTCGTTTGAGCGAGGAAGATAGCTGCTCGCGTGGCTTCACAAAGGGATTTGAGGGAGCCTTGTTTGTCGGTTGCTCGCTTAAGGATACGGGTTTTCGTCGGCGGGTAATTAATGGGATCACATCTTGCTCGCTCTCACCAGAAGATGAGCTTGAGGACGGAGGCATTTCTTCTGGAGCTCCATGGTCGTAGCTCCGCCCTTCGATTTCAGAAACAGTTCCTTCGCTAGACATCCTACAGGAAGAGGAATCGAGAGTGCGGGTTAGATATTGATCGGGCGAAGTATGATGAAAAAGAAATGGTGTGGTACAGTTGTGAGATCGATAAGCGAGTGCGATCATGGATTTCTCGATTCCTTTGGTCTGGGTGGTAAAAGGGTTGAAAATTTGTGGGAAACAAAAGGGGATTGAAATTTGGTTCATTACACTAATCGGATGAACAGTTTGTAAAAGTAGAAAAGGAGGGGTTTTAACAGAAACCCTAGTTCATAATTCAAGTAAAGGAAATGCAGTGGAAGAAAGCGAGTTGTGAAATACGAAGGTTTTGCAGAATTTCGATCTTGCTTCCGAAAAGTCCTGAGGAAGAATGAATCTGGGGAACGGCATCTGATGGGAAATTGTAGAATGCTTCGATGCTTCGTCTTTGTTTTCCTTTAAGCGCCTAAGAATCGCCAACTGTCTAAAGTTGGAAATAGGGGGGGATTGGGCTCTTTATACCCAGCGAAACCGTCGGATTAGGGAACAAATCATTTGGCCCGAAGCACGAGGCGCGGTGAACGAGGCGGCATTTAATGCGCATGAGGAGTTGAGCACAGCTTTTGCGGTGGCCGTTGACGCTTTCAAGAGCGTCTCTTTAAAGCGCTTCATGAATTGATGCCTATTCAGCGTTTTGGCTCCAAGGTTATTCAAAAAGAGGTGTGCTTTGAAATTTTTTGGGTTCCTCCTCGTTACGAGCATGAATACTCGGTAAGACAAGGAGTTGGGGGCTACTGAGCTGCCTGGCCCATTAGGCCCAAGCCATGAGCTACGTGTCAGGCGTGTATCCTCCGAGCAAGCGAGCAAAGGTGTTACGCGGTCAACCGGGCAAAACTTTGTTTTTGGTCATGTTAGTTACTTGCGAGATGGGGGCTCGGCTAAACGAGCAAAATTGATAAACGAGCATCATTGCTCAAATGCGCATCGATAAGAGCTATTGCTATTGAGGACATTCATGTTCGGTAAAGATCAAGGTATGCGATTGAGGGTAGTTACACGAGCAAGAAATCTGACAGCGGTAATGACCCAAGCAAGTTCTCGGATAACCCGTTGTCATTAGTGACTTAATTAAATGCGTGTTTATTAAAGGCCATGACCGTTTGTGGGGCAGTTAATGCCAATCATGGGCAGTTAATAGAGATCCTGGGCAGTTAATGCTAATCATGGACGGTTATTCATGGTTATGGGCAGTTATGCCTCCGGTGCGTATAAAAGCTTGGAAAAATTCGGAGAGAGGTAGGCGCAATCTAATTCTCTAGCCGAAACTCTGTCAAATTGCTTATCTTCTTGTACTAATTCACACGCCGGAGGGCCTTTGCAGGGAGTGCCCCTGCCCAGTTTATGTTTGTTTATTGACATTGCAGAGTTGGGCTTTGAAGATTCAAGAACACGTTGAAAGCCAGGTGTTTGGATTGGACTTGTCTAGTGTGTCCAGATTTCTTGGACGCATCAGAAAGAAATGTTGATTTAAAACGTTTTTATATAAAAGACTATTATTATTACTATAGAAGGATGTATCCCACATTTGTTATAAATTAGTGTTAGTTTTAAAAATACTATTATTACCCAGTGTTCTAAAAATCGGCCTAGGTGCTGGGTGCCTCCATACCGCCGCAATTTTCGTCAAGTCGCCCAAAAAAATAGGTCGGGGAAAAATCGCCGCCAAATCACCCTAGGCGCTGCCTAGTCGCTCAAGTCAGTGCACACATCTAGCCCAACTGAAGTCTAATGATGTTTTAGGGCTTCTTTACCACCAAATCGAACTGAAAAATAAGGGTATACGATTCAGGTAGAGGTTGCTAGAAAAAATAAAAATAAATAAAGAGAGAAGGAAGCTTTAATAGGGGAGAGGAGAAAAAAGAAAACAAAAGGAGGGAGAAGGAAAGAAAAACGATTTATCCTCACCATTTGCCTCAATTTTTTTACCGGCAAATGGAGAAGAGAGGAAACAGGCACCGACTGCTAGAGACCTAATTTTTTTAAGGGCAAACTACACAATTGGACCATGTAGTTTCTAATTATTTTTCTTTTCGTCCCTATACAAAAATTTGTTTGCCAGTGGTCCTCGTACCAACCAATTTCAACAAAGTTGGTCATTCCGTTTAGTCCATTATTTTTTTTCGTTAAATCAATACACAAGCATCTCATGTACATTTTGGGTAGGGTAAATTAGTCATTTTTCCTTTTTAAAGTACAGAGATCAACTGTGAATGCAAGAATAATTATTGTTATTATAATTTTCTTAAGAATTGTTTAAATAATATTAAACTATTAAAATATGTGTTCAATATTAAAAGGTTATTAAAAAATTAGAAATTATTTAATACTAAACTATTTAAATATTATACAAATATTAATTTGTGTAGTTAATACAATGCTACAAAAAAATTACCTTATTTATTATAGTATAACTTGATAATTTTAAATTTACCAACTATATTACTATAACTTAACAATTCTATTTTAATATTGTTCAAAACAATAATTATATTTTAATTAAAATAAATATTGCAATCAAATTTATAATATAACTTCAAAAAAAAATCAGTTATGGAAACACAACACAACATAAGCAGCACCAAGAAAATATCATTTTATTACTCAACAAAACAAAAACAAAAACAAAAAACCCCCTTGTTGCAATAAAGAAATAGGAAAAAGAAGAAAGCTTAAAAGGTTGAAACCTTGCAAATTAATAAAAAAAATCTTAGTTAAATTCCAAAAATACTGGAGGTTTCGGAACCGTCGACTACAACCTCCATTCCTGTTGAATCTTGCATAAAATTAAATTTGCTTAAAATCATTCAACTTGATTGTCAGCCAAAGAACTTAAAATTATTTTGGTCAGCTAACAATTATTTGTCAGTTATTCATTTCAACTGACCTTAACGTTTTTAGTATCAGCTTGCTTTCCTTATTTGATTGAACTAATACTTGTACTGACATTTTCTTGCTTTATGTTTTTGGTAGATATTCTGCTAGATATTATTTCCCAGGATCTTTTGAGATCTTGTATCTGCCAAACATATTTTCAAATTCAAAATGTGTTCCTAACGGGTTACTCTTGAAGTTCATCTATAAATACCCACTGGACGCATTTTTGAAGATAGAAGTCTGAAGCCTCATACTTTCAAGAAATTCTCTGTGATTTAGTCTTCTTAAAAAATCATAGCTAGATAATCCTTCTTGTATAATTCTTTCTAGTTATTGTGTAGGCGAACACTGAGTGATCCTTTTTCATATCTTTTGAAATCAGTCAGTTTGTCTCACGAGTTTGATTGTTTCTCAATCATTCTCCACAAACACCAATCTTTTGTTGTACACTGATCCATTATAGATCAAATAAATTTTTAATAAAATTAGTGCACTTCAAAAATCCAAGTCTGACCAACTTGGTAGTGGATGTAGCAGTTTATCTGTGAACTACTTCAACTGTTTTGTCAGCCATTATTTATACTCTTGCAAACTGACCTTACACTTAACAAGTTTTCAACTGATTAAGTGTCAGCCAGTTCTAACATAATTGTTTACTTATCTGTTCTAGTAAACTGTATTTCAGTTTCTTCTTCACATTCAGTGATCTACTTTAAAAGTCAACCTCTTTCAGCGTTGTGTCGGCTAGGCGATAACTTTCATCAGCTTAAGGCAATTTTTAAAGCATCAGCCAGCTGACCAATTTCAGCTGTCTGACAAAACCAATTTTCCGCTGCCAACTTTACAAGTTTTACAAATCAACCTGTAGACACCCCAATTTCGTACCCCTGATATGTGACTGAAATAAAATATCAAGAACTGTTAAAACTTAACAAATGTCAAGTTGCGAGGAGTCAAAATGCGAAAGGAGCGAGAATGCGTGAAGCTTGATGAAGCTGCGAGGGGTAAAGTGGCAAATTTTGAAACTTCTAAAGCATCTTTGGTGCCGCACGAGGGTGCGTTAGCCACCTGACCCTTCCAGCATCTTGTTGCTCTCACATTGAAAATGTACAAGTTTTAAAGCGCAAGGTACAAGCGGCCGATGCACGGGAAACAAATCCGGAAATTCCTGCCGCGTCCTCAGTCTCTACTATAAATAGAGACCCCCGGCCTCTCATTTCACTTGTTCGATTCTGTGCGATAAAAAATCGCGGCGAAGCTTTGTACACGATCTTTCAATCGATTAATGCGAGAGGTGCGAGATAGGTGAGTGGAAGCCCCTATAGTCTCCAAACCCCGTCAAACTACGCCAAATCAAAAACCCTTGGGTTATAAGTGATCCATAGCCTAGTTGTTAGGTATCCACCTCACATCCCAGTCAAAATCCCAAAATAGCCGTTACTGCTGGGAGTAACGAGCTAAAAAGTCAAAAACTAAGTCTAGGTTCATGACTAGAAAGGCCAAAATCTATCCAAATAAAGTTGTCACTGCAGGAGTTGATAAGCCCAAACTTCAAAAATCAAGCGGTCATTCTATCAACACAACAACACACAAACAACAAAAGACTCCCTCTCACACGAAGGGGCAGGCGAGCACACGCCGCTAAAAGGTAATACCTTTAAGGCGTATTTTTATTTCATTTGTATTTTTTGTCTTTTATTTATTTTCAAAGTTGTTATTTAAATCCGGCGCAATGTAGCCAATATAAGCCGTTGTCTTTGCCGCCCGAATTAGATTAGGAAATATTATGTAAAAGAGCCGTTATAATGGCCAAATATTCTTAAATATGGTAATACGTAATTATTGGAAGGAGGCAGTGCGAGTCGTAAATAATGTAGCCACGAATGTATTTGTTTAAATTTCCTTGTCAAAATAATACCTTATTTATTTGCTAGATAAATATAACAATAAGCATACTTGACCAAGCGTTTTGAGGCCGAGAAAGGCGATTTGGGTGCCTAGCACCTTCTGACTCGTAAACTTAGCCTCGAACCCGCTTTCCTAAAATCTACGGTTTTCTTTTTACGGTTTTCCTTTATTTTGCCTTAAAATAAAGGTGGCGACTCTAAAACTTTCAGATCGGTGGGGTCTCGCAACATTCCCTCTTTGCACTTTCTATTCTCCCAAAAAAGGGAGATCGGGAATGGAGGGTGATGCATTCTCATATCTGGTATCCCTAAACAAGGGATAACTTGATGCGAGGAAACCCATAGCTCCCATAGTGATCGATTGGGCCATAAGACTATTTTAATAAATCCATAGTGGGGCGCCGCAATATCCTTTCTTGCACTTCTCTATTTTCCCTAAAAGAAACGGGGAGAATGGGAATGGAAGGGTAATGCATTCCCATATCTGTTATCCCGAAATAAGGGATAACTTGACATGAGAAACCATTAGTTCCCATTTTGGATACAAAATCCACTCAAAACAGCAAGGCACATTTAAGCGTGCTAACATAGAGACGGCACTCTCTCGCACTTTGGATTTCGTCTTCCCAAAACAAGGGAGGGTGGAGCGAGCGGTGGTGTCCCGCATCCGCCGTCTGCAGCACCCTATCAAGGCGGGCGCGAGGCGCGCACCAGG
The DNA here is from genome assembly GCA_013146195.2 of Codonopsis lanceolata. Taxonomy (NCBI): domain Eukaryota; kingdom Viridiplantae; phylum Streptophyta; class Magnoliopsida; order Asterales; family Campanulaceae; genus Codonopsis; species Codonopsis lanceolata. The sequence continues at coordinate 1,803 of JABEVN020004709.1, read as the reverse complement.
GAACCTCACGATGGCGACTCTGGCTGGGGAGTTGTTTTATTTTAAATAAAATGGAGGGCTAGACTCATAAAATAAAATTTTTTGTTTTTATTTGTTTCGGCTGCGGTATGCTTGTTATATTAATTTACGCATTTCAATAAAGTGTTCCTATTACGGCCGTGGCTATATTTGTGGATATGATCCTCCATCTGGCAGCGATCTCGTTCAGATACATTACGGATATGTTTAAAGTATTTAAAAAATCAAAAAACAATTATTAAAAACAATTAGAAAAAAATCAAAAATATATATATAATATATATTATATATATTACAATAAATTCCGGGCAGCACAACAAAAGAGCTGGGGCTTTACTTTCGGCTCTATTTTCTTTCATTTATTTCTCTCAGTTCATTTTCTTTTTCACTTTATTCTGTATATTCGTACAGATCTGCATTCATGCTGTTATTTTATTTTGGGGACATAGGACCAAAATTTGTAATTAATAGGGATAGATAGTTTCCCCGCTTTTCTTTCTATTTCTTAAAATGGTGTGCTTGCTTGCACTCAAAAAAATAAAAAGCGAAAATCCACACATATAACATGCAAGACAGGCCATATATGCTCTATTTTTTACGTTCATATACGTAAAATAAATAAAGACTTTCTTTGTTCTTCTAGATACTTTTGCACACGCGTAAGCATGTAAATATATTCGGCGTTCGGATTACCCTACACCATGGCGCCTACCCCCGCATAAGCCAACGTTAGAATGCATATAGTTTTTTGAGGACACTTGGGCGGGCCAATAGCCGGTTTTTCAAATCTTTGAATTATGGGTCAGCCCCTGTCAAAAAAAATCAAATAAAAAAATATATATATATATGTCAAAAAAAATGCGCAAGTCCGAAAAAATAAAATATATAATATATAAATATAATAATCGCGCACAAAAAAAAGAATCAATATAAATAATAAACGTGGGCTGATTTATAATTCTCAGATGCTCGACCTAGACCATTTCGGATGGTGGATCTGGAAAGAGTATAGGCCCTTCGCTGGAGACGATCGATCTGTGAAGTCGAAAGGCGAGGTGGAATACGTTGGTCTATACTGCGGAGAAAAGAATCCATGTTCGAGGGAAAAGTCGAGAGTGTCAAAATAAAGCGGAGGTGCTTATCCGGTCAATTATAGGAAAAAAAAAATTAATAATAAAATACTAATAAAGGCACCTGTTGTACTCAAGCCGAGATAGCCTCCGGCCCAATGACCTTACGATATCTATCAAACCCCATTTTTCCTCGGGGACTGGCAGGAATTTGGAAAGGCGAGATAATACTGGCCGGTTGATACGGAAAGTAGTGTATCGAATCGAAATATCGATTCTGCAGAATCGGGCGGATCAGTTGAAGGTACAAATCCGGCGGTATAGCGAGAAACGGTGATCGTATGGAATGCGGAGTTCGGGGGCTTAAGGTGGCAACGCATGCAGAATGGTTTGACCAAAGGTTGAATGCAGCCGGTGAGTCGAGATGACTGGTAAAGTGCGAGTCTGAAATCGATGGTGAGGTGAATTATTTTATTCCCAAAGTGCCTCAAACCCAATCCTCGGCAAATACTACCACTATCCCAAATCCCAATCCTCCACCAAGTCCCTACCACCCAAATATATATCCCTACCCGCCTTATCCACTTATATATTCTCCCAAACACCTGTAACGACATCCCTTTTCCTATAACTAACCCACTCTAAATAGCCCACACATGGACCCCAAAAGCTTTAACCCCAGGTGCGAGTTACCTCATTGATTTACCTCCCCAAT
>JABEVN020004708.1:0-10755 GCA_013146195.2 Codonopsis lanceolata | reverse complement strand
AGTTTTAGAATACTGCTCAATAGAATAGTGAACTACTCCCTCTGTTCAATGAAAAGAGTCCATCGTACCATTTTAGGATGTTTTACATAAATAATCAACTTTCAAAAATATTTATAAAATCTCCATAATATTTTAATTTTATCCTTCACATTTGATATTAACTAATTTTGTTAACATGTGCGCGTTAAACACACCATTATTCTTCTTTTTCAATTAAATCATATATAAACAAAATAAAGAAGATAAAAAATATTAATTGGTATCCATATTTTCCTGGAAGTAGTATGCTCGAAAGCTCTGACAGTTGCACTTTGAGTTCTCCTTTCACTATTTTTGTCTAACTTGATTAAACCTTAACCAAATAAAATTTAGAGGCACCTAATTAGTATCAAATTAATTTTATTAAACTTTAACTATATAATCCCTCTGTTTTGGGCAAAGAGTCCCCGTGTGAAAATCAAAATTTTTAAGAAAACGTCAATTTTAGTAGTTTATTAGTAATAAAATAATATTTTTATATCTTATTTTTTAAAAGTGAACTCTTTAAATGAAATATCTTAAAATAAAATAATGGATTATTTATCTCGAACGGATAGAGTATCTACTTAATTATAGTATAGATTTACTTACCGTACCAAAATTAAAGAAATTTCAATACAATAGTATATTCAAATAATGATTTGATAATATTTACTCCCTCCATTCCGGGAAAATAAATCATCATACTATTATGAGATGTTTCACTTTAAAGGTTCATTTTCAAACAATAATGTTTATCATCTCCAAAACATTTCAACTTTAGCCTCACATTTGCTAAATAACTCAAATTGATCCGAATGCATTTAATGCTTCCTAACCAATTCGAAAAAGACATATTTATCTATTACATATTTTGGGTCAAATTGATTGGATTATTAATTATTAGTAATTTTTCATCTTCACCACACAATTTTTTTCATTAATGAAAAAGGGTAGCTAAGGTAAAACACTTCTTTATTGTTTTGAATATTACTATATTGTCCCCTATTGAGCCGAACCAAATTGATTGGTTATAATTTATTGATAATATAATTTGCAGCTATATACATATACTATAATAATGATTTGAGCCCTTCGATTTTAGCAAAAAATAAATATAATAGATTTGATTTATATATATTTATAAATGATCGTTTAAAGTATGATCGAGAAACAATTGTAAATTACGATTTACAAAATATTCATGAAACAATAAATGCCAAAAATATTTCATATGTTCCACGCAAAAATTCATATTTGTAAAGTCTAATTATTATTGAATTATAAGTATTATTAGAGTTAATTATATTTACAAAAATATTTGAGCATTATCAATATAATTATAACGCATATAGAGGATAAAGTTGAAATATTAAGAAGAGTGTAAGTTTATTATTTGAAAGCGAATATTTTAAATGGAACATCCCAAAATTAAATAGTGAACTACCCCCATCTATTCCATGCAAAGAGTCAATTTTAAAAAAAAATTATGTATATAATCTCCATAATATTTTAACTTTATCGTTCATATTTGATATTAATATATTAATTATGCTTGAACATTACTGTGATTATAATTAATTCTAATATTAATTATATTTCCATTAATTATTAGCCTATGCTTGAGATCCATGTTTAATCCATACTTTGTGATAAAGCTGAGAGAAACCATTTAATTTACATCATATCAGCAATTCAATGAAATAGAATAAGTCAGCAAAACATTTATGATTTTGAAAAGTATGCGACATATCATTTTCTTTTCAACTCTCAAAGGGACCCTTTAACATATTTAACATTTCAATAACATCCACATACTTTCGTTATCTTCCATTTATTTAAGAATTAAATTTTCATCACCTCGAGTGTTTTTTAGACAAACGGTTTTTAAAACACGACATTTGACAAATAAAAATATAAAAAAATTAAGACAAAGATTATGATTAACATATGTCATATTTCAATAGTTGCTCAAAAGATCATACACCGTCAATAGACGACAATTTTATTGTTTATTTAATACTCACTATTCTAAATAATTGTCACATTTGATCCGATACATCGTTTCAGAAAAATTAATTTCACTTTATTATACTCCCTCCGTCCTTAAATAATTGTCCTGCTTGACCCGGCGTACAGTTTAAGAAAAAGTAATTGACTTGATTATTTATATTGGTTTAATGTGTAGTTTCCATTAATGTACATGTATATATTGGCCATAATTAAAGTAGAGTGAAAAAGTAAGGATAAATTGGTAAAAGTGATGTTCTAAAAAGGTAAGTTTCAAAGTGGACAATTATTTTGGGACGGACGAAAAAGGAAAGGAGAACGATAATTTAAGGACGGAGGGAGTAAATATTAGTATTATGTGTACTTTCGTTAAATCCTTTGGTGCATGTGATAATAATTAAAATAAAAAAAATATTATTAAAATGGTAAAATTATTTTCCTAAAAATAAAAGTTCATAAAAAAGACAATTACTTGAAACAAACGAAAATAGAATGCATGACATTTATTTAGTAATGAGAGACCTATCAGATTTCTCCAAAGTTGTGTACGTGCTATTACTAACTAGTTTTTTTAACCCGTGCGTTAAACGCACGTCAACTAAATCGTACATAAACAAAATAAGGAAGATCGGTTTATTAACAATTACACATAAGTATATCACTAATAATTATAAATTCTAAAAAAATTCCTTATACACAACATTTTTTGTCTTATTAATTGGTTTTTCATCTTCACCGCATATTAATATCTTCAAACCAAAATAATTTGTTACTCTAAAAACTATGACATATAACTAACTGTCCATGGCTAAATACTATTTTTTTTTTCTTCAAATAGAGACCTACGCACAATTATTGACTTTGACACTTTTTAATTGTCATTGCATATGATACTAGTAATGTAAATTATCTTCTCTGGAACTTGAAACGCAGTCTTACATCGGATAGAGTTAATGACAATTTTGAGATAAAAACATTTTTTCCAACATTACTTCCTTTCAAAAATTTTGTTTCAACAATATGATCCCCAAGATTTATGGTGATTAGTCTTGTTCCATTGCACAACCTTGTAGCATGGTCAATGTTTCTCAATAGCATTACTGGAACACTAATTTGAAGTGTCAATTCATGGTCTGACAACCCCGAACACTTTATATTATCCAAAAACTCCCTATAATAAATATTTTCGAACAAACTTGAATTTTTTCCGTCCTTCAAATAAAATATGAACTCAAATACTCCCTCCGTCCCTAAATAATTGTCATGCTTGACCCGACGCACAGTTTAAGAAAAAGTAATTGACTTGATTATTTATATTGGTTTAATGTGTAGTTTCCATTAATGTCCATGTATATGTGGCCCATAATTAAAGTAGAGTGAAAAAGTAAGGGTAAAGTGGTAAAAGTGATGTTCTAAAAAGGCAAGTTTCAAAATGGATAATTATTTTGGGACGGACGAAAAAAGAAAGGAGGACGATAATTTAAGGACGAGGGAGTAAGTTTTTTTCTTTTCAACTCTCAAAGGGACCCTTTCTCATGAAAAGTATGCTACATATCATTTATGATTGATTAGAAAAATAAGTTGAGTTTAAGAAATCCCCTATTGCATATTTAACATTTCAATAACATCCACATATTTTCGTTATCTTCCATTTATTTAAGAATTGAAATTGAGCGGGATGTCGAGAAAATGACATTGTACTATTATAGATTTATACTTTGAAAAACATTGTATTCATAAGAATTAAGGAGAACAACACAAGTAGTCCTCGTAAAATTTGAATTTCTCGGTTTTGGTCCTTAAATTAAAATTTTTGGCAAATTCCCCATATGGTTCATAAACTTTTTGCCTCTTTTGCGATTGGTCATTGATCGACCAAAATGGTCCATGTACTTCTTATTTGAAAGAAATTGCCCCTCCATCAGATTTCATTCATATTTAACCGTTAAGTTTAAACATTTGCTTTGCACGTGAATTTTCACTAGGGTAAAAACGTCTGTTCATTAAAGTTAGGGTTTTATTTTTAGCATGTCATCAAAATTTTAGTTCAAATTGAGCCACCATTCATCATTCTTCTCACATGTTCAGTCTAACCATGGCGTCTAGTATTACTTTCAATCAATCGATATCTTAATTATTGAAATAACAAAATTACCTTCACTTGAAAACATAGTACTTAAAAAAATTAAGGAGAACAATACAAATAGTCCTTGTAAAATTTGAATTTCTCAGTTTTGGTAATTGAATTAAATTTTTGGGCAAATTCCTCAAATGGCGGAATGACAGGTAAAATTTTTGGGCAAACCCTTTAAAAAAACATGAACCATTATCCGACAGAAACACGATGAAAGGGCGGAATGACGAATGAGAGGTAAAACTCACTATATTCCCTAAGTTCGTATCTTCCTTGTAATTGTCAAGAGATAAATCTAAATTACATACTACCACACTTTGACTAATGAGTGCAACACCTTAGGCAATCTGCTTCTAATTCCTAAATAATGATTTGATAATATGTACTTCTTTCATTCTGGGTAAATAGTTTATCATAGTATTATAGAACATCCCAAAATAAAATAGTAAACTACTCCCCTCCGTTCCGTGCATGGAGTCCATCATACTATTTTAGTATGTTTTACATAAAAAGTTAACTTTCAAAAATTATGTATACAAACTCTATAATATTTTAACTTACCCTTCATATTTGATATTAATGTATTAATTATGCTTGAACATTACTATAATTATAAGTAACTCTAATATTAATTATATTTCCATTAATTATTAACCTATGCTTGAGATCCATTTTTAATCCATCCTTTGCGATAAAGGAGAGACAACCCATTTAATTTACCTCATATCAACAATTCAATTAAATAGAATCCGCCCCCAAAACGTGTTCTACTTCTACAACATTTATGATTTTGGAAAAAAGTATTCTACATTATTTTCAACTCTCAAAAAGGGACCGGAAGTATTTAATACTCCCTAACACATTTGAAAAAGATATATTTATTCATTAAATATTTTTGCTCAAATTGGTTGGATTATTAATTGTTAACAATTTTCCATCTTCACTATATAGATTATTTTTTCATTAATAGAAAAGGGTAATTTTGGTAAAACACTTATTTATTTTTTAAAATATTATTGTCCCCCAATGAGTTGAATCAAATTAATCCGTTAAAATTTATTGATAATATAATTTGCTTCTACATACAAATATAATATATTAATGATTTGGGCCCTTTGATTTCTACAAAAAATAAATTCAATAGATTTCATATATATTTATAAATGATCGTTTAAAGAATGATCGAGAAACAATTGTTAATTACGATTTACAAAATATTCATGAAACAATAAATGCCAAAAATACATAATTTGTTCCACGCAAGAAACCATGTTTGAAAAGTCTAATTATTAATGAATTATAAATATTATTAGAGTTAATTATATTTACAAAAATATTTGAGCATTGTCAATATAATTATAACGCATATAGAGGATAAAGGTGAAATATTAGGAAGATTGTAAATTTAATATTTGAAAGCGAAGATTTTAAATGGAACATCCCAAAATAGAATAGCGAACTACCCCCTCTATTTCGTGCAAAGAGTTCATAATACTATTTTATGATGTTTTATATAATGAGTCAATTTTTAAAAAATTATGTATACAATATCCATAATATTTTAACTTTATCCTTCACATTTAATATTAATGTATTAATTATGCTTAAATATTACTGTAATTATACGTAACTCTAATATTAATTATATTTACATTAATTATTAGCCTATGCTTGAGATCCATTTTTAATCCATACTTTGTGATAAAGGAGAGAGAAACCATTTAATTTACATCATATCAACAATTCAAATAATCCACCCACTTGATGTATATAGTATAGACAATAGACGACAGAGATAAACCATTTAATTTACATCATATCAACAATTCAATGAAATAGAATAATTCAGTGTTTAGAAACATTCACCGTTTCTAAATTGTTTAGTTTTTAAACGTGTCGTTGAAATAATATTTTAGGAAAATGTGATAGTATTTTTGACAAAAACACTCAAAAACGCGGTACCAAACATAGCCTAAGTCAGCAAAACGTGTTCTACTTCTACAATATTTTTGATTTTGAAAAGTATGCTAAATATCATTTTCTTTTCAACTCTCAAAGGGATCCTTTATCATGAAAAGTATGCTACACATCATTTATGATTGATTAGAAGAATAAGTTGTGTTTCAGAAAAGTATTGCATATTTAACATTTCAATAACATCCACATATTTTCGTTATCTTCTATTTATTTAAGAATTAAATTTTTATCACCCCCAATGTTTTTTAGACAAGCGGACTTTGAAACACGACATTTGACCAATAAAAATCTAAAAAAATTAAGATAAAGATTATGATCATTAACATGTGTCATATTTCAATAGCCGCTCAAAAGATCTTACACCACCAATGGATGACAATTTTATTGTTTATTTAATACTCATTCTATTCTAGATAATTGTCACGTTTGATCCAACACATCGTTTCAAAAAAATAATTTGACTTTATTATAAATATTAGTATTATGTGTACTTTCGTTAAATCCTTTGGTGCATGTGACAATAATTAAAATAGACAAAATATAATATTAAAATGGTAAAATTATTTTTCTAAAAATAAAAGTTCATAAAAAAAGACAATTACTTGAAACAGACGAAAATAGAATGCATGACAATTATTTAGTAACGAGAGACCTATCAGATTTCTCCAAAGTTGTGTACGTGCTATTACTAATATGATTTTCTTTATTTAATTAAATAACACATTAGTCAATTATAGTTAACAAAATCGATATCGTAAATCAATCGATAGAACAATTACTTGGATACCTTTTGTAATAAGCAAAAGGGTTGCGCTAATCCGACCTCCAATTCCTCCAAGTTGATCCCTCATTTCAATTTTTTTCTTTATGACAAAAATACCCTCAAGTCTAAAGACAATTATACCCTTAAACTTATGTGGTTGATATGACACACGCCAATAGTAAACCAAAGGACATTTTGGCGCGTTTGAAAGAAAAATTTCAAGAAAATGGATCTACAATAAGGGCGATCTACAATGCACGTTTGAAGAATAGAGTTATCGAGCATGAGGGTCAATCACAAATGCAGCAGCTTATGTTTATGTTAGAGAAGCATGGATATGTCCATCATCATCGGCGGTGCGAGAAGACGAACACTGTGAAGGATTTGTTCTTCGCTCACCTAGAAAGAAGTGATTTATTGCGTTCCATTCCGAAAGTCGTATTAATGGATTGCACGTACAAGACAAATAGGTACATGTTACCCTTGTTGGAGATTGTTGGTGTAACGTCTACAAATATAACTTTTTAAATTGCAGCTGCTTATTTAGAGAATGAGAAAGCAGACAGCTATAAGTGGGCGTGCACATGCTTGAAATCATTGATGGACCAAAGGAGCATGCCTAATATGATCGTTACTGATAGAGAAATAATTTTAATGAATGCAATTGAGATAACGTTTCATACCTTAAGACATTAATTTCCTTTGTCGATGGCACATCAATAAGAATGTTTTGGCAAATTGTAGGAAAATCTTAACGACTAAAGAAAAGTGAGATTCGTTTAATATGTTTTGGAATTTATTGGTAAAGTCTGATACTGAGTCGCAATATAATGACTATTTGGGAAGACTACAGTCTGAGTTTAAAGATTATCCAAGTGCCATCAAATATGTGATGTATCAATGGATTGAGCCCTACAAAGAAAGATTTGTGTCATGTTGGATAAATATTGTCATGCATTATGACAATACCTTTACAAGCAGGTATTAATTGTTTTCGTTTATTTGTTACATACGTACTTCAAATTACTGAATATTGTTTGTACTTTATGGGTGGAGAGTCAACATGCGTCATTGAAAAGGCAACTTGGATCGAGCCAAGGTAATTTTGAGACTTGTTTGCGACAAATTCGCACTCTTATTGAGACTTCTCACATCACAATCAAACACTCATTTGAGAATAGCAGAAACGTAGTCATGCACAAATTCAAATCAACTATATACATGGATTTGCGAGGCATGATATCCATATAAGTGTTGAATAAAATTTATGAAGTAGAATCTGTGGTTGGCAAAGATACTGTTATGGATTCTTTGTTCTGTGGTTGTGTACCGAGAAAGACGTGTGGTTTGCCCTGTATGCATGAGATCGTTGAGCTTGTCAAATTGGGGAGGCCAATTCCCCTTAACCAAGTTGATAGTTTTTGGAGAAAGTTGGATATGTTACCAGTTAAGGGCGAAGGTGATGAAATTCGGGGTGAAATGGATTGTGCATGGAATTGAAAACACATTTGAAGAAATTCATTCTATATACAACAATGCCTCAACCGACTCAAATAGGTTGGCACTGTTGAAGAGAGCTAGAAAGTTTGTGAAGCCATCAATTACATCACTGATTGAGCCTTATGTTTTGGAAGTTATTCGTGGTCGGCCTTAGAAAAAAAGGCTAAACTTGACAAATCAACAAAACGTGATCCCGAGTAGGTTTGAGTATATCGAGTCAATGGAAGATAGTTACTCACCGCGAACAGGTGACGTACGAAGTTGGCCCATCGACTACTAGGCGAAAGATACCGGTAATTTCAATTAATGTGTTTTTGTTGTTTACTAGATCTTTATAATTAAAAAAAATGCTAAATTCATGCTTAATTCGTCTTTGTTCAATAGGTTACACGACAACGATTGAAACTCAACTCGTGATTGTTTTTACTGACCTACTCCCATCCAGATTTACCAATTTTATTGTGGAGACAAATGATGTTAAAAGCGGATGGACATTGGTTATCGGCGTGGTTGCCGCTTTGATCGATGTTTTATTTTATCTATTTCCTTGCAAGTGGACAAGACTATTATAGAATAGACTCAGAAGCAAGGGTCGAACCCACAGAGACAAGTGATCACGAACAGTGCGATTATAGATAGCAAATTATTAACCTAAGGGGGGTTTTTATATTTAATTCTACTCTAATCTACTAGTTACAGATGTTTAACTAATTAGACAGTAATAACAGATATGAAGATCTTATGGTGAGTGGAAATCTAGGATTATGGGTTTCACTTATATCTCCTTTATGTTTAATTCATAATAATGTCATTCAATGTCTTGGGTTCGTTCACTAAAAATAGATATAGTCGTTGAACAATTGGTTCGGCCTCCATCCCATAAAATTCACCCATTCCATATCCTAAGCACGAGAACTATCAATCTAGTCGTCACCTAGATTTATATCTGTCACCTAGATCATGTAAGAACTGGTCCTAACTTATCACTCTCGGTATCGATAGGTCCAATTTATTGTGTTGGTGAGCGATTGTACGACATATGCACTGTCATGCGGGTTATCCGCACCTCTAAGCCTTTATTATTTGCGATTACATTCATTTGTTCAAAGCAAAATAATATAGGGATTGATAAACAACACAATCAACAAGCATTGAATAGACATATATATATGAATCAAAACATAAATTCGATACAAGTTACCTCCCACCTCCTAGATTAGGATGATTTAGTTCATCATAGGCGATGAACGACACATGAAGATGATGGGAGACATGATTTGATCTTCAATACTTGAAACCTAACTATGTTATACAATCTAAAACTACCTAAAATCTATGTAAAGAGAGCTTCGGCCGTCCTCCTTATGCTTAGGCTCGGCATCGACTTCTATATATACGATTAGTTTGATTGATTATGAGGTCTTTAGGATACACCTTGCGTCCGCCAGGTCTCGATACCTCAGGAGCTTTGGTTTCTTTGATTGTTTTCTCCGATGGTCAACACGCCTACCTTGCGGTCGCAGAATGAGAGGCACTGCGTCATAAGGTGTCCGGTTTTGCGATCTTTATTTTTCTTCAATTTTCTCTTTCCTTGTAATTTGCACTTAAAACCACAGGTTTCGCGTATTTTTTCACAATAATCTGAAACTTACAAAACTCACCAGAAAACATATATTAGTACTCAAAAGACTCATGAAATAGCATAATTTAAGTCATAGAAGTATATAAAATCGGCGTATAAAATACATCGATCAAATACCCCCAAACTTGAACTTTGCTCGTCCACGAGTAAACAAATAAACTTATAAATACAAAAGCATATAAATAACAAAAATTAAAATCTTTGTGAGGGTGACACTATTTACACTCCTCTATAAACCCACAAACTCAAGGAGACTCTTTCGAGACTCGACTATCGTGATAAATACAAAAACAGATAAATATAAAACTAAAATAAAACTACAAATAAAACATAATTAAAACATAAAATCTTTTTGGTTTCATCCTCAAGTTATAAGTGTATGGCATGCATGTAATCTCGGTTTGGTGCTCACCACATATATATGAGCTTAGTCATATAAAACCAACTAGTCTTTTCTTATCTCGCTACTACTTTTAATTTCTCCGTGTGTGTGTGATCACCGGTCTTAAAGAATATCTTAACTAAAACAGTTTTATTGAGCTAAACACCACATTCATATGAAAATTACAGTTTAATAGAAAATCATGCATTAAGAATTATGAGATCTACCATCAAAATCAATTATAGACAATCCCAAGGATTCAAAAGATTTATATCCATCCTTCTATGTATGACATACAATGCTCTCCCTATCCCAATGACTTGTGCTAG
>JABEVN020004707.1:0-10783 GCA_013146195.2 Codonopsis lanceolata | reverse complement strand
AAGCCTTAGTTTTGCTGCTGAAATAGCTTCTCCCCATATTCCCCCAACCCCTACACTCTTTGTCCCTCTTCTTTCGCCCATCCCAGGCAACAGCGAAGCCACGCAACGAGGGGTCCCATTCAACTGCCCATTCTCATTGGGTTCCACTAAAGCCGCCTCAACTTGAGCATCCTCACCTCCGATAAACGGAACTAGAATAACAAAATAAACAAGTAAAATATTAAAACACAATATATAATTAACACATATTGAATGACCGTCACTAAACATTTTTATACTTACAAATGTGGATTACGCCTTTTCATCGATCAATCACGTTCATCAGAAGGTAGAGAAGTTGTGTGTGTACTTACAAACACGTCTGCTGAGTGACATGGGGACCATATCGTCCTACAATCATTATTACTATATTAGTGAAATAATAAAGCATCTAAAGACTATAATAAACAAGATATATAAAAGCAAATTTTTGGACAGCCCTATGGCTGAATCGGCTTCACCAAAACAGTCCCAAAATGTGCTCAGAAAACTCTCCAAAACAGCCTTACAACCCGTCACAAACCCTCCCACAATCGCTCAAATTATAAAGTTTCCTTTGTAAATACTACCCAAACTCCCAGCTTAATTTGGACAGATTACAAGTTCAAAAACTGCTCCAAACTATGAATTAAATTCACCCCGAGCAGGTTTATTGTAAACGAATTTCTCCTTGCAAAATGACTAACCAAATAGCAACCAACTTCCTTGCAACAACTTTATCCCACGCCTAATCACAGCGGTGTTAGGAAACAACCTCCAATTCCAACAAACTCACACACAAAATATATTCAAACCCGTGCCAAACTCACGTCCATCTAGGAGGCTGCCCAAACAACCTCCCAACTCTTGTATTACTTGTTTAGATACTTATGCTTTGGTAATGATTTTCTGGATAACATCGTAACTAAATGTTACACTAACACCCCCATAGTTTACAGCTATTTACACTAACACCTCCCAACCCAACTATTTTAACAACATAAACAAGATATATAAACCATGTATACTAATTAAAGTCATGGATTTCATAGCATCAACATGATTACCCAACTATACATGTTCAAACAATAAGTAATGCAAAGCTAATAACATCGTAACTAAATGTTACACTAACACCCCCATAGTTTACATCTATTTACACTAACACCTCCCAACCCAACTATTTTAACAACATAAACAATATATATAAACCGGTGTATACTAATTAAAGTCATGGATTTCATAGCATCAACATGACTACTATACATGTTCAAACAATAAGTAATGCAAAGCAAAATATACAGTAACTAAATGTTACACACCCCCCATAGTTTACATCTATTTACACTAACACCTCCCAACCCAACTATTTTAACAACATAAACAAGATATATAAACCATGTATACTAATTAAAGTCATGGATTTCATAGCATCAACATGACTACCCAACTATACATGTTCAAGCAATAAGTAGCATAAAGCTAATACAAATGTAACTAAATAAATTAAAAGTAAAAGTACATACCATTAGTTGAAAATGCTCATTTACACTTATAGACCACATCGTATGCTTTGTCCCGCTCCAGAGCCTAGCTCGATTCTTCTTGCCGTTTGGAGACCTTCATGGATTTCTCACTTTCCCGATGGGCTACCACGGCTCCAAATCTCCTCGGGAAGATTAGTGGCGTGAAAATCCCTTCGCAATCCATTCTTGCTTGATCTTGAAATGATGCCGCATGCCGATTTCGCACATGGCGACAAAAGCGGCAAAGCGGTAGCATCATCACAATTTACCCATGCGTACCTTTGGCAAATTAAACAATTATGCATAAATTAATAACAAAAACATTAAGCTAATTATGAAATACAAATAATGATAAAACTTGAACATAATACACGAAACGTTCCACCAAATATCTTTTTCCGACTTTATCCACCTTTACCGTAGGTGGGCAAAATAGATGCGAATTAGTGAATGAACAAGATTTCCAAAAATATGGGAGGAAGCTGGCGCTTTTAGATCCATTTTACAAATCTGCGATAAACAAGTAACATAAAAAGCCAAATTAAATAAGTAGCATAAAAGCTGAAACAAATATAACTAAATATTACACAAAAGCCAAAATAAAAAAAATATATGCGTCTACTTACGTGTTGTGAATCACATGTACATCAATCTTTGCACACAGGCAACAGGAGGGAAGAAGAAGCAAAAATACTAGGCGATAGTGACTCACCGTAGCTTCATCTACATTTAGGGTCATAGGTTGTGTCCACATGTATATGTAGGCAATGGGCGTGTCTTCTTCGAGGGATGACCGCTTCCCTTTCCTTTTCCTCCGATTCCATGTCTAACAAAGGTATAAGAATTTGAAACAATAAGCAATTTAAGAGTTAATATGATGTTGCCAATATCTTCTCATACATCAATACCAATGTCTACATACAATAAAAGCATTACCAAAGCATAAGTATCTAAACAAGTAATACAAGAGTGCAAATTATTACAATATTGCCAATGCTCAAAACATTACATTATCAATGTTAAAAATATTACATTACCAATATTGCTTAAGAATCCAAAACAAGCAATAACATAGTAGAAAACATAACATTACTATTCATCCTCTTCTTCGTCTTCTACATCATCCTCAGTCTCCGAGTTGCCACTACAAAACTCAAGTTCGTCTTCATTATCGTCCTCGGACTACGATTCATCATCACTATCTTCGACTTCCTCTTCATCTTCATCTTCCTCTTCCTCTGACTCATCAGTTATAAAGATAGCACGAAGTTGACCTGGGCCAGGGGGAGGAGGTGGCAAATCAGCTAATAAAATTTCCTCCACTTCATCTACATTTTGAGCAAGATGAGTGGCACCATCCAAGGGATGATCAGCCGATGAAACATTGGGAGGCACAGGCATTTCATCCTCTTGATAACATCCTTCTAGTGTGGACTCGAAGGCGTGTAAGATTGGTATGATACATTAATCATACTTCTAGCCTTAGTCTTCCACGCCCACCATCCACTAAACTCAGTCGCCGGCGAGGTAGGGTGTCATGTATACTGTTGTGCTTGAGAAGCTAAAATGAACACATCGTCACCTATATGTCTAGAGGAGTCCTTTACATCGACGAGGTCAAATATGTCATGCTTTTGAATACCTCGTACAGAATCTCGCCACTCACAATTAAAAAGGACAACATTGTTTCCCCCGAGATAGGCGTAGAGTGTTTTCTTGTTATAATGGTCAATTGTACTCCATTATACCATTTCGCCAATAGGCGTAGCGTGTTTTCATGTTATAACGGTCAATCGTACTCCATTATACCATTTCGTCAATAGGCGTAGCGTGCTTTCATGTTATAATGGTTCATCGTACTCCATTATAACATTTCGCCAATAGGCGTATCGTGTTTTCATGTTATAATGGTTCATCGTACTCATTATACATTTCGCTAATGGGCGTAGTGTGTTTTCATGTTATAGCGGTCAATCGTGCTTCATTATACAATTTCGCCAATAGGCGTGCGTGCGTGTTAAGTTGCGTTAGGATTGCGTTATAACATTTCGCTAATAGGCGTAGAGTGTTTTCATGTTATAATGGTCAATTGTACTCCATTATACCATTTCGCCAATAGGCGTAGCGTGCTTTCATGTTATAATGGTTCATCGTACTCCATTATAGCATTTCGCCAATAGGCGTATCGTGTTTTCATGTTATAATGGTTCATCGTACTCCATTATACCATTTCGCCACTGGGCGTAGTGTGTTTTCATGTTATAACGGTCAATCGTACTTCATTATACAATTTCGCCAATAGGCGTACGTAGCGTGTTAAGTTAAGTTACATTACGTTAAGTTACATTACGTTAAGTTAAGTTAAGTTACATTACGTTAAGTTAAGTTAAGTTAAGTTAAGTTAAGTTACGTTAAGTTACGTTATAACATTTCGCTAATAGGCGTAGAGTGTTTTCATGTTATAATGGTCAATTGTACTCCATTATACCATTTCGCCAATAGGCGTAGCGTGCTTTCATGTTATAATGGTTCATCGTACTCCATTATAGCATTTCGCCAATAGGCGTATCGTGTTTTCATGTTATAATGGTTCATCGTACTCCATTATACCATTTCGCCACTGGGCGTAGTATGTTTTCATGTTATAACGGTCAATCGTACTTCATTATACAATTTCGCCAATAGGCGTACGTAGCGTGTTAAGTTAAGTTACATTACGTTAAGTTACATTACGTTAAGTTAAGTTAAGTTACATTACGTTAAGTTAAGTTAAGTTGTTAAGTTAAGTTAAAGTTAAGTTACGTTAAGTTAAGTTAAGTTAAGTTAAGTTAAGTTAAGTTACGTTAAGTTAAGTTAAGTTACGTTACATTAAGTTACGTTAAGTTAAGTTACATTACGTTAAGTTTAGTTACATTACGTTAAGTTATATTACGTTAAGTTAAGTTACATTACGTTAAGTTAAGTTAAGTTAAAGTTAAGTTAAGTTACGTTAAGTTAAGTTAAGTTAAGTTAAAGTTAAGTTAAGTTAAGTTACGTTACGTTAAGTTAAGTTACGTTAAGTTAAGTTACATTACGTTAAGTTTAAGTTAAGTTAAGTTAATCGTTACGTTAAGTTAGTTAAGTTAGTTAAGTTAAGTTAAGTTACGTTAAGAAGTTAAGTTACGTTACGTTAAGTTAAATTACGTTAAGTTAAGTTACATTACGCTAAGTTAAGTTATATTACATTAAGTTAAGTTGTAATGTGAATATTTTAATTTTTATATTGATGCTAATCATTTAATTATTGATATTATATTGTCAAATGAAATATAGAAATCCACTAATTAATGTTCAACAGTCAAATCCAAATAAATTTTGCTTTGTAGTTTAATTGTGTTTCAATATTGTTTGATTATATATATATATCAGTACGTTAACGACGGAAATTTAGTGACGGAAATTTCGTATATAATTTATTAACTTTAGCAACGGAAATTCCGTAGCTAATTTAGCAACGGAAATTTAGCGACGGAAATTCCGTATATAATTTATTAACTTTAGCAACGGAAATTCCGTAGCTAATGTAGCAACGGAAATTTAGCGACGGAAATTCCGTAGCTAATTTATTACATTTAGCGACGGAAATTTAGCGACGGAAATTCCGTAACTAATTTATTACATTTAGAGACGGAAATTCCGTTTCTAATTTATTAAATTTAGCGACGGAATTTCCGTAGCTAATTTACTAAATTTAGCGACGGAGTCCTCCGTAGCTAATCGGAAACGGAAATATTGATATTAGCGACGGAAATTCCGTCGCTAATGTTGGCACACATTTCCAAAAAAATTGGCGACGGAGATATGTAGAATATTCTTAAAAGATGCTTTTTGGCGACGGAATTTGGCGACGGGAGTAATTCCGTCGCTAATAATATTTTAGAAACGGATTTCCGTCACTAATTTAAAGTTTCCGTTGCTAATTAGCAACGGAAATTTCCGTTACTAATAATTCCGTCGCTAATTACCTGTTTTCTAGTAGTGTTTTGGGCAGAAGCTCTCAGCTATGCAGTTCACTTGGTGAATCGGTTGCCTACAGTTGGAAATGGAGGGAAGATACCTCTTGAAGTATGGTGCGGAGAACATGTCACAGATTATGATCAGTTGCACGTATTTGGATGTCCTGCCTACTATCATGTTGATGACTCTAAGTTGGACCCTCGAGCAAAGAAAGCCAAGTTCATGGGCTTTAGTAGTAATGTCAAGGGTTTCAGATTGTGGTGCCCTGAAACTAAGAAGATTGTTAAGAGTCGAGATGTGGCATTTGATGAATCTGTGATGTCCTTGAAGAAAGAAAAGAAAGAGATTGATGCCCCCAAGTAGGTAAAGAAGGTAGCATTTACTCCTGTTTTTGAAGAATCTATTGAACAAGTGGAAGAGAGTTCTGAGAACTCCAATCAGGTGGAGCCAAGCCACATTGAGGTTGAAGAGCAGCAGAATAATGAACAAGAGTATTTTATTGCCAGAGATAGACCACGAAGGGAGATTCGAAGACCTGCTCGTTTTGACGACATAGTTGCATATGCTCTTCCTATGATTGAAGGTGTTCCCGATAGCTATAGAGAAGCTATTCATAGTTCTGATAGTTCGAAATGGCAAGAGGCTATGGACGAGGAAATGAAGTCCTTAAAGAAAAATCGACTTGGGATTTGGTGGAGCTTAGAAGGGTAAGAAAGCAATTGGGTGCAAGTGGGTGTTTGCCAAGAAAGAAGACACTCCTAGTATTCGCTACAAGGCTCGATTGGTTGCAAAAGGTTATGCACAAAAGGAAGGGATAGATTACAATGAGATATTTTCTCCAGTTGTTAAGCATTCATCTATCCGGATATTGTTGGCATTAGTTGCTCAATTTGATCTTGAGCTTGCACAACTTGATGTGAAGACTGCTTTCTTGCATGGAGATTTGGAGGAGGAGATCTATATGACCCAACCTGATGGTTTTCAAGTTGCTGGTAAGGAAAATTGGGCTTGCAAATTAAAGAAGTCCTTGTATGGACTTAAGCAGTCTCCTCGACAATGGTATAAGAGGTTTGATCAGTTCATGGTGGAGCATGACTACACTCGAAGCCAATTTGACCATTGTGTGTATTTTCGAAAACGCAAAGATGGTTCCTTCATTTATTTGCTCTTGTATGTTGATGACATGTTGATTGCATCCAAGAGCAAGGTGGAAATTAATAAATTGAAGGCCCAACTTTCGAAGGAGTTTGATATGAAGGACTTAGGTGAAGCTGAAACGATACTTGGGATGGAGATTAAGCGAGATCGAGAAAATGGTATTGTTTGGTTGACTCAGTCACAGTATGCAGAAGGTTTTGGCAAGATTTGGGATGAACGGCTCGACAAAACCTGTTGGTACTCCGCTTGCTCCTCATTTCAAGCTTAGTGCTTTGATGTGTCCCAATTCATATGAAGAGAAAATTCATATGGAAAAGGTTCCTTATGCGAATGCTGTTGGTGCTTTGATGTATGCTATGGTTTGTACCCGACCTGATATTGCTCAAGCTTTAAGCAAAGTTAGTCGTTACATGCACAATCCTGGAAAAGGGCATTGGCAAGCTGTTAAGTGGATATTGAGGTACATTCATGGTACTGTTGAAGTTGGTCTCAAGTTTCAGAAAGTGGTAAAACTTGAGCTTGATAAACTTGTGGTTGGTTATGTTGATTTCGACTATGCTGGTGATTTGGACATGCAACGATCTACTATTGGTTATGTGTTCACTATAGCTGGTGGACCAGTTTGTTGGCGTTCTACGCTTCAGTCTACAGTTGCATTATCTACCACCGAGGCAGAGTATATGGCAGTTACCGAAGCTTTTAAGGAAGCTATTTGGATGCACGGTTTGGTGAATGACTTGGGGATTTTGCAGAAACACATTGATGTGTATTGTGATAGCCAGAGTGCTATTTGTTTATCGAAGAACCAAGTACACCATGCTCGCACGAAGCATATTAATGTTCGCTTTCATTTTGTTCGTGAAATTATTAATGAAGGTGACATTCGGTTATTGAAGATTGGGACTGCTGACAACCCTGCTGACATGTTAACGAAAGTGGTTACTCGAGATAAATTTGTGCATTGCTTGGAGTTGATCAACATTGGAAAGAAAGAGTAGTCGGTTCTGTGGCGGCAACCAAAACTGGCTATATGGTTTGGAACTTTCGCCAAGGTGGAGATTGTTGGATTTGACTCAAGTTCTAGAATAATCTAAGCACATTTTACATGTGGTGAATGTATGGATGTTTGAGTTTCCAATGAAACTCTTGGTGTTCTCTCTTCCCTTGGATACATCCAGTTATCATGGATGGTTTGTGCCTATATATAGGCTTGTCTAGGACTCATTCTAGCAGTGTGAAAATTGCAATTGTGTGAGAAACACTTTGAGAGAGACACATTTGTAGTGTGTGACGAGTGTGAGTGATACACTTTGTAATCACTTTGATAATAGTGATTTTGTTTGGTTGCCGCCCGTGGACGTAGGAGGACTTCTCCGAACCACGTAAATATTGTGCCTCATTTGTTATTTACTTTGTGGGTGTGTGGGTTTCTAAAGATCCGTTCCGCATTTGTTTTCAACATAATGTTGATTTAATGGGTTGGTTCTGTGGGTTGACCCCTAGGTCCACCACTGAATTTTTGTGTTAAACATTTATTTAGTGGGACGTGTAATGTTCGACACTCACATGTACGAATTTTCTTGGACCTCACTCAAGACCAGTTTCAACCCCAATATTGTTAATATGTTAGCAACTTAGCATGACCATTAAATTTGTATTATCACAAGGCGTATGTGTACAGTATGCGTTTTTATCCGTTCCTCCATTTTGTATCTATCACAATTACAAACCTTATTTATATTTCTTCTATTATAACTTCCCTCTATTTCTCTCTCACCGAGCTTCAAGAAAAAACTAGGCAAGAGATCGGTGAGAGAGGCCATCAACAAGATGAATAGTAATGGTTCTATGGAGGAGCCAACACCATCAACACCTTTACTAGATTACTCATCCTCCACTGTCCGATTGAAATGCGAAGAAGATGATCAAGATGACAGTCTGAAACAGAGGGTTTGGATTGAATCAAAGAAGCTATGGCAGATAGTGGGTCCGGCCATCTTCAGCCGTATATCTTCCTTCTCCATGTTTATCATCACCCAAGCCTTTGCCGGCCACCTTGGTGATCTCGATCTCGCTGCTATTTCCATTGCTTCTAATCTCATCGTTGGCTTCAACTTGGGCCTTCTGGTATAATTTTTCTTGTTTTTCTTTAATTTTTATTTCTTTAGCTAGTTACAACTTACAACCCAAACAACTCTGCTTGAAGCCATACTGTTCAAGGTGTTTTGTGATAAGCATCTGATTGTTTTATAAAGAAACAGCTTAAGCTTTAGGCGTTTACACTAGTTAAGCTGCAGTTAGTCACCATTTAAATTGATACTGTATGTTGAAGCCTGGCCTAAAGCTTAAGCTGTTTCATGAATGGTGACTAACTGCAGTTTACCTGTAATTGGTTTTGTACGACAACATCTTTTTCATAAGTTTAGCCTTCAATACTAATTGCGTCTTACAATTATATTTTTCTTTTTAACCAGTTAGGCATGGCAAGCGCGTTAGAAACACTATGTGGACAGGCATACGGAGCAAAGAATTACCGGATGTTGGGAATATACTTGCAACGATCGTGGATCGTTCTATTCATCTGTTGTATAATTCTACTCCCAATCTACCTATTGGCTACTCCAATTCTAAAGCTATTGGGACAGCCGGACGACGTAGCGGAGCTGTCAGGGGTAGTGTCAATGTATTTAATTCCACTTCACTTTTGCCTAGCCTTTTCATTTCCATTACAGAGGTTTCTTCAAAGTCAGCTGAAGAATTCTGTGATTGCTTGGGTTTCTCTGGTGGCTTTCGTGGTTCATGTGGTGGTTAGTTGGTTGGTTGTGTCCAAATTTCAGCTTGGATTGATTGCCACTACTCTCACTTTGAATTTGTCATGGTGGGTTATTGTCTTGTGTTTGTTTGGTTACACTGTTTGTGGTGGTTGTCCTCTTACTTGGCCTGGGTTTTCTATTGAGGCTTTTACTGGACTTTGGGAGTTTGTCAAGCTGTCTGCTTCTTCCGGAGTCATGCTCTGGTACTCTCTCTCTCTCTCTCTAGATCTCTCTCTCATTTGGCACAGTGTAACACCGGGACAGAATCTGTAGTATGGTTTAGATATAGTTATCATATTAGAATTTTGTTAAATAATTATGCATTTGTGCTTAAGATATAGACATGTTTTTAAGGCGAACCGGAACCGTCTGCATATAAGTGGTGTTCACCGGTTTAATAAAGGTTCAAGTATTTAGTATTTAGTGAACCAGCGGTTATGAACCGTCCAAGTGAACTGTGAACCATCATCCGATGGTTTCACGATTCCAACGATAAAATAAAAATAAAAAAAGTCAAAATTCAACTGGATGGTCTCGATTGATCGGAATGGACGGACCGAATGGTTTTTATTTAGATAGTTTTTTAAAAAAAGTAAAAGAAAAAATTTATTTTGGAACCGTGAACTAGATTTAAGGTTCACGGTTCATAACCGAACCATGAAGGTTCACGGTTCGAATCCCATTCTTCCTTTTGCCCTCTAAAAACCAGCGGTTCCAAAACTGCTTGTGCATGTCTACTTAGATATTATAGTCAACATATTAAAATTTTGTTAAATAACACTCTCACAGTTCAGATCAAATAATTTACTATTTAATTTTAAGATGTTTAATTTTTAAAATTTAAGATATAAAGTGTTATTTTACTGCTAATAAACTATAAAAGTGTGTGTGTTTTTTTTTTAATGATACTTCATCGTGATTCATCTTACTATTGTTATTTTTTTTTGTTTTTTTGTTTTGAAATGATAATTCATCATGATTCATCTTACTACTATTAGAGAACGTCGAGTTGTTAAAAACTTCATCCAATACCTAAAAAAATATAAAGAAAAAATAAAAATTCATCCTTTTTCTCTAGAGTGATTATTCGTATTAAAGGAAATTCTCATAGAAAATGGGGTTGTTAGAAAATTCAGAGAGTTATATGATTGAACAATAAAAGTTTATTTATTATTGGCTCGATTCATTTAAAAAGAATCACACGATATGCGCTGACACGTATGTCGACCAATTAAACAAAGATACAAGTATCTTATTCTATGTTTTTTTTTC
>JABEVN020004706.1:0-10809 GCA_013146195.2 Codonopsis lanceolata | reverse complement strand
AAAATACCGTACAAATCGCTAAAGAGAATTTTCTAAAAATGAAGTATGTTATACATATACATGTTAGGTAACTCTCTATAAATTTTTATTTAATTTCGAAGTTGAGGAAGTATTTTCATGAGTCACTTAATCATCACGCACAAATGGGACTGGTAATTAACATGGAAACTGGTTAGTAACACCATCTTCAAGTGATTATAAATTGATGAATAAAAATCCAAGAGTCTAATTTCAGGGGATGTAAATTTTGTGTCATTTGGAGCAATGAGGAATATTTGGTGATTTTGTATGATAGACATGTAGAATAAGTCATAAAGTAAAATCAAAGTTTTAACATGAAATTGAGGGGCTGTATTTTGATGAATACAAGTCCTAATAGAGTAATTTAAAGTGCTAAAATATATTTTAAAGAGTCTAGTTTTAGACTAAGCCATAATCACCTCAATTGAGTTGTGCGAAATTTATGGTTGAACTTACAAGTTGGTTGTAGAATGAGTTATAAAGAGAATCGAAAATTAACTTATCTTGGGAATAATCATAAATTGATGATTATAGATCTGAATCGAATGATTCAAAAAGGTAATTAATACCTTAAAATGTCTAGTTTTTAAACATGTATGGATCACAATAATTGAACTCGTTAAGGATGGTGTTTTATAATTCATGGGTTAGTATGGATTTTGAATAATAGAATGAATTATCATTCTAGAAAAAAGTTACTATTAAAATCAATAGAGTTTAATGATCTTAGATTAACGAAATAGTGTAAAACTTTGATATTTTATCTATTTGAATTTTTAAATTAAAATGGTTTTAATAACAATTTTGGCATATTTGACAAGATAAAAATATGAATGTTAGCTTTTCTTTTATTATATTAGTATTAGTATTATATTATTTTTCAAAATGATAAAGAAATTGGCAATTCTATTTTACATGCATGGACGGATGACGTGAATACTTCATGAGTAAGGCAATTATTTAGTGGGTTCCACACATATTCATATCTATATGATCTATACCTGTGATTCATTGATTGACTATCTTAACATTTTAGAGTTTGGCAATTGGTTTGAGACGTGACTCATTTCCCTTTAAGGCTGCCGCATGGAAGAAGTTCACATGTCGTTAGTGTGACTCAGCCATTTTGATGATATTTACCTCCAACAACTATTATAAATAAGCCACAACACTTTCATTTCCTATCTTATTCCCTCCTTGGCCATATGGGACGAGAGAGAGGTATCATGCGGGTTTAGTAATTTTAAGTCGTGATAATTAATTTGTCTCAGTAGATGTTATGGGTTTGACTGAGATTTATTATGGAAGGTTTTAGTGTGTTTTTATTGGCGAGATGTTATCTTATTTTGAGGTAAGACTATGCAAGATTGATTATGTGCCGCTTAATCACGTGATTGTCCTTTAATATTCATGTTTGATTCGTACTCCTATTATTAAAACATGTTTATTGTTATCGGTAAACCTTTGATATTGGTTTGATTTTGAAATAATTCCATGTTAACAATCAGTGTGTTTTATTGAGAAACTGCTATTTTAAACCATCTGATCAGTGATTGATTATTTGGAACAGCTTTAGTGATCTTGATAAGTGGAACGGCCATGAACAATCGGATACCGTTATTGGGACTCATGTGACTGAGTGCATGTGTGTGTTGTACTCGTTATGAATAATCTCACTCTGGCCTAAGCTGATTAGTATACTGAATTGTCACTTGTGATCAGTTGTTATTTGAATAACACTCGGTATCGTTATTTGGGTTAATAATATGTGGTCCATAATGTTATATTCATGGACTTTAGTATTTGAATCATATGTCTTGTTCTATTATATGGTGATGTGTACCCTGCACTTTTTTCTTACCGGGCTCACAAGCTCACCCCTACAATTTCGTTGTACAATTGAGATTTGATCGATTTGATAGTAGCCGTGTGCTCGAGGTTTATCGGAGCACTCGGTTTTGATATAAAAATATTTATGTATTATATTTGGGTTTTATCGAAATTGTAATAAAGATATGTTTGTATCTAATATCGATATTTTTGAGAAATTAGTATTTATTTGTTTCTTCCGAAACGAGTTAGGTATTCTTAATTTGGGTTATATGATATTGATTTCTTGAACACCCAATAGACCCGGTCTCGCTTTTGGTTCCGTGATCGGGGTTGTCACAAATAGTCTTCACGTTACATGTGGGTTGTTCGTTAAGTTAATAACTTAGCTTGATTTCATGCGCTAATATGAGTTGCTATACCTACTTGAGATTATGACTAAATGCATAAATTATTTCCTTTGTTAAGGATTGAATCTTCTATGCTATTTTATAATATGACTTATGAAGCATATAATGTTTCTTGCATTCATGTGTGTTCTACCATTGTATTGTTTACCTACACGAAATTTGGATTCTACTAATAGGTGGAATTGTGAATTTGAATTGAATTAGGACTTGATTTGATATTAATCAACTTAGGCTTCCATCTTCTACTTGACTAATTGATACATGAACTAGGGTTTCTAAATGGAACAAGAACCTAGTTATGCCTCAAACGAGAACGTAGAAACGGGTTAGAAATGCATATATCGTTTATAACCTATTTGGATGAAACTGTAGTAAGGACTCAACAAAGTTGAGTTAAGGAACAATTGAACCTTACGAGGATCATGGTGAGATCCTACGATATTTATAATCCATTTGACTAGATACTATCTTTTGGTGCTTTGATTGATTTAAGTGTGCATATTTAACACTTGTGATTTAGTAGACTCAATTGATCTTCTAATGTGGTTTTGTGGTTATGACAACAATGTGCATAATCGTATGAGTTTAGTAGATCATTATATCTACTTAAAAAGTTACAAGCAAACATCTACTTGTGCATTGCATATAAGTCCAACCGGCATTACTTGAGTTTTTACGCTGATGGTGGGACGATGCATTGTCTTCACGAATTATGGGATTCATGGTTGCAATGTATCGTCGCATCGATTCGGTTCACACACCCTCCACTACTAGCTACAATGGGAAGTAGCCCCATTTGTCGTAACTAAAAGAGCGCATTGACTAGTGTTATTTTCCCGAGTAGTGAGCTCGGTACTTTGATACCCGATCACGTGTATCTCTGGCACGATATGATTAATAGTTGTGATTGCAGGAGTAATACGACAACATTGATTTGGTATCTTCTCTATCCCTTATATGGTTTACTATGAGCACTTATATGATAACAAAGTGCTAGTTGAACATGAGATCTTATTGACCATGTTTGTATTGGTTAATGTTATTGAAAGACTTGATGTGTATAGATATAGATATGCATTAACTTATACATGATGATTATATGAGAGATTTGATATGTATATATAGAGATATACATACTTATACATGAGGATTATATGAAGTACTTGATGTGTATATATATAGATATACATTCTTATGCATGATGTTCATATGACGAGCTTGACGTGTGTATATATCGATATGCATACTTGTAGATGAGGATATTTATGAAAGTTTGTTCTAATAGATTTGGTTTGTTTATGAGCAGGGAATTCCACCATGGTTCGTTTGGATGGGTTAGTAAGTAAAAACGGAAGGTTGTCTTGTAGAGTACGTAAAACATACGATACGTCTTCATGGGTCTTCGTCGTAGTAGCACGATGATATGTTTTAACAATATCTCATATTATGTTATATTGTTGTTTGTAGTAGCGTACTGGGTCTTTATGACTCACTCCGCGCTTTATTTTCTAGTGTGCAGATCTCGTTAACTACGTTGAGGCTGGGTAGATCCTGACTGTAGTAGTGCACAATAGATCAATAGTTGAGTTGAGGTCGTGTGGTTCGTGTGTAGTAGTTGTCGTTTCTTCCGAGTTATAGCTCACAGAGTCCAGTTTCATTTTGTAACATTATTGTTATTTTGTCCTCCTACTTTGTTAAGGACGAGGTTGGATAAAGTTATATAAAATTTATATTTGGGTAGTGTATCTAGTCTTGTTATATTGTTTATGTAGCTGACCTTTGTAGTCGAGCACTTGTACTTGTGTATAATATTTATTCAGTTGTCTCCCGGGCGAGCAATAGCCTCGGGGCATTTATTATTCATGTTGTTGTTGTTACCCCGGTATGATTTAGCCGTTGGGTTATCATTGTTATATCAGGTTGGTTCCTTGTTGAAACGCCGGTTTGGAGTGCCGATGGTTTGTTCAGTGTCTGCAATGTTGCAGCACATGAATTTTGTTTTCCCCTTTGTGAAATAATAGTCTCTTGTTCTATTTGGTTTTGGTTTTGAGCTTCCTAGCTCGGGGATTCACTCTATTATTATTTCTGCAGATTCAATTTTTGTAAACTTGTATTTTAATACGACTTTATGTTCGCGTTGATAGCCTGTTAGCTCGACTGTTCGACTTGCATAATTGTTTAGCAAGTGCTTGTTCTCTTCTTATGTTAGTTCCAACGGCATGACCTTGGGATTTCGTGTTGGAATCCGGGTTGGGTCATTACATAACCAATATATGATACATCTCTTCTATTGGTAATTAATAATATAATTTTTAAAACCAACATCAATTTCTAACCAATGTGGAATACATCTCTTCTATTGGTGATAATAGTAGAATATTTTCTAACCAATATGAGATACATCTCTTGTAAGAATGAAAGCTTTTAGTCTAAATACTTTAAAATCTAATTTTTATTTTTAAACAATGTGTTATACATCTCTTTTATTGGTAATAATATAAAATAATTTAAAATCAACATCATTTTCTAACCAATGTGAGATATACATCTTCTATTGGTGATAATTGTAGAAGTCTTATATCAAAAGTCTTTGAGAACTAACATCACTTTCTAACCAATGTATGATACATCTCTTCTATTGGTAATTAATAGTAATATTTTTAAAACCAACATCAATTTCTAACCAATGTGGGATATATCTCTTCTATTGGTAATAACAGTAGAATATTTTGTAACAAACGTGAGATACATCTTTTGTAAGAGTGAAAGTCTTTAGTTTAAAGACTTTAAAATCCAATTTTCTTTTTTAAAAATGTGAGATACATCTCTTTTATTGGTAATAAGAGTAAAAGTATTTTATATAAGACTTTTAAAACTAACATTTTTTTTAAACAATATAAGATATATTTCTTCTATGGCGATAAGTAGAAGTCTTTTATCAAAAGAATTTTAAACCAACATCAATTTATAATCAATATGAAATACATCTCTACTAATATTACCATTAGAAGAGATGTTTCGTACATTGGCTATAAATTGATGTTAGTTTTAAAAGTCATTAGATTAAAAACCTCACATTTTATTACCAATAGAAGAGTTATATCTCACTCTCTCATTTTATTATTAATAGAAGAGTTTTATCCTATATATGTTAGAAGTAATGCTAGTTGTAAAAGTTCTTAAATATAAGACTTCTACTATTGACAATAGAAAATATTTTATATACTAATATTAATACCCCTTATCATATTGATTATTATTATGTATTATTATTAGTTAATGGCTAGAAAACCAAAAGTTTTTAAAACCTCTACATGGATGCTTTACAATGAAAATTTATCAAAAGGTGATGAAGTGACACAACCATAGTGCCCCTCACCAACTTTATATATATAGATTTAATATTGTATGTAATAAGGAAACAATGGGTAAGCCTTCCTTTGCGTTTGATATTAAATTGCTCATGATTTTATGACACTTGAGTAGAATTTTGGGAAAAATACCAAAAAGTCCTATTAAAAAATTTCATATCAAAAAAATCTCAAAATTAATTCTTCTATCTAAAAAGTTTCAAAGTTAGACTTTTAATACAAACAATCCAAAACTTAACATTTACACTAATGTCGTTAGAATAAAAGTTTGGATTTTTTTTTCAATGAATGTAATGATGAAAAAATTGTATTTTATATAATAATAACAACAACAACAACAACAACAAAAACAAAAACAATAACAACAACAACAACAATAATAGCAGTATCGTCAATACTTTTATTATTATTATTATTATTATTATTATTATTATTATTATTATTATTATTATTATTATTATTATTATTATTATTATTATTATTATTATTATTATTATTATTATTATTATTATTATTATTATTATTATTATTATTATTATTATTATTATTATTATTATTATTATTATTATTATTATTATTATTATTATTATTATTATTATTATTATTATTATTATTATTATTATTATTATTATTATTATTATTATTATTATTATTATTATTATTATTATTATTATTATTATTATTATTATTATTATTATTATTATTATTATTTTGAAAATCACTACTACTACAATTTCATAAAGGTATAAAAAGGTAAGTTTTTTGAATTTTTTAAATGAAAAGATCTAAATTAGATTGTATGAATAGATTTTTTTTTTCTTTTCGACTTGATTTTTTAAAAGAGACTTTGGTATTAGTTTTCGGTAATAATAATATTGACATAAATTATTCCCGTATTTCCTAAATTATTGTCATAAAAATTACGTATTCTATGACTTTAAAAAATACATGTTAAATTTTTAATTTGAAAAATATCAAATTCGATTAAAAAACTAGGACATTAATTTTTAAATAGAGGGAGTTTAGATTAATAATAATAATACTTACACTATATTATTATTATTATTATTATTATTATTATTATTATTATTATTATTATTATTATTATTATTATTATTATTATTACCATTAACTATTATTATTATACACTATACATATCTTATCACTATTGTCATTATTGAAAATAAAATAAGATTTCAACCAAAATGAAAGCTTTTATTCTAATGACGTTAGTAGAAACATTAACTTTTGAACTGTTTTGTATTAAAAATCTAACTTTGAGACTTTTTAGATAGGAGAATTATTTTGGAGATTTTTTGGATATGATAATTTTTTAGTAGGAGTTTATGGTATTTTCCCTAAACTTTTTTTTTACACGGGTCGTGCACCAAATATTTACTCTATTATTTAATAATTAGATGACAAACAATATTATAAATAACTGAATAAGTTTTAATTACATATTTGTTTTGTCTCAAATTGAGTGTCAATTGTTGCATTAGTTTATTATAATTTTACCTTTGGCACATATTATGTCTTACCATGGACTTCTAATGTTATACTGCCTTCATCCCAAAATTATAGTATTGTTTGATCTGATGCATATATTAAGGCATATCAATTGAATTGATTATTAATATTAGTATAATATGTAATTTTTCTTTAAATCATGTGTGTATATGACTCATAATTAAAGTAAGAATAAAAAATAAGGATATAATGATAAAAGTATTATCCTATAAAAGAAAGTTACAAATAAGACAGTTTTTTTAAAGATGAATGGAGTAAATGAAGATTTAATGCATTAATGTACATGCGAGTTAGAACATTTTATTAGTAGGTGTAAGGGCAAAATAGGCATGACCTATTTTGGTCTTGTTTCACATTTCTTGGTCAAAATAGGATTTTTGATAAGTTTGTGTTAATTTAGGACTTAGTATATTTTATTAGATTTAGTTTAGTTATTTTTGGTAGCATAATCTTTTTATAGATTTCTAGTGCACATATTTGGTAACAAAATCTTAGCATAAATCCTAGTCTAACCATGATTCTTGACCACTTTCATATTTGGTAATTAAATTTCATCCTAGTCAAACCATGATTCTTGACCAATTTCATATTTGGTAATCAAATCTCATAAGTTTGGTAAGTTGTTGATATTTTCCTTAAATACTAATCCTTGTCATTGTTGGAGTTGGATTCCTTTATGTGTGTAGGTTTCCTCAAGTATTATAAATAGAAGACAAGGGAACGGCTGGAGCTACACGTTTTGAGAGAAACGAGGAACCGATTCGAGAGTGAATATCATAAATTCTGAAGTGTTTTTACGATGTTCGGCCAAGTTGCGAATCCGAATGTGCTATCCATTGTTGCAACATCGGCAACTACAATGAATTCTAAAAAACTGTTTTTGTCTTCCTGTTTTGTTTAAAGGAAGCTGATTTTGTTTCTTCCCACGTTTTGTTTAACTTATTTATGTGAGGTTTTTTGTTCTCCAAGATTCATTATTTTGTGAGAATATTTTGTGTGTGATTTCACATAGTTTTTGTAAAACAATTCATCCTTTTTAGTGAAATCTTTTTGGCCATGAGGCTAGATCTACAAGTATAAGCTTGTAGATTGTTTGGTAAACTTTTGTGATTAATTTCATGCTTTAGTATTAAGTATTCCGCTGTTTGTTGTTATTTTTTTCTGTCTATTGTGAATTCAATTGTAGCTTTTTCACAAGCTACACTAAATCTTTGAGAATCCTAGCTACTTGTGTTCTTTCAATTGGTATCAGAGCCTTCTCTTGACATCACTAAGAGTTGATTCTGGTAGTAGCCGTGATGGATTCTCAGTATGAGAATGTCGTTCGTCCTCCTATTTTGACTAGTGCAAATTATTCTATTTGGAAAGTCAAGATGCGCATCTTCATCAAATCCATTGATGAAAAAGCGTGGCTTGCTGTTTTAAATGGTTGGAGTCCTCCCAAAACTACTGATGATGATGGTGATGTAAAGATCACCAGAGAAGCAGATTGGTCTAATAATGATAGAAACATTGCCTCTTTTAATTCCAAAGTCTTGTCTACCATATACAAAGCTCTTGATGCTAACACCTTTAGGGTTATAGCCAACTATGAGTCTGCTAAAGATGTATGGGAGGCCCTTCAAACCTTGTGTGAAGGACCTTCCAGTGTTCGTGCTTCTAAGTTAAGATTGCTTATCACTCAATTTGAAAACACAAGGATGAATGAAGATGAAGATATTATGTCTTACTATGCTAGATTATTTGATTTGTCTAACTCTGCTCTTGCTTTGGGTGATCCTATCACCAATGATCGACTTGTTAGCAAGATGATGCGAACCTTGCCTGAAAGGTTTAATGTGAAAATTTGTGCTATTGAGGAAGCTCATAACATTGACAAAATTAGTTTTGAAAGACTAGCTGGTATTCTTCAAAATTTTGAGCTAAACCTCAATGAGCAAATTAAGAACAAAGGCAAAGGTGTGTCATCTTCTACACTCCTTCGATGATAGTATTGCTTTTCCTTACATTTGTTGATACCTCTCCGAATTTCTTGAATTGCATAAGGAGATTGAGGAATCTGATTTTGGTGAAGAGTCAATGGATTTTTTAACAACAAAGTTTAAAAAATATTTTGAAAGCAAAGGGCAAACAAATCTCCATCTTCTATCACCAAAACAGTTTTCAAAATTGAGCCTAGAAAATTTGTTCCCAAAGAAAATTCTTTCCAAACTCCAGAAAAACCCTTCACAAATCCTTTTGCATCAAAGTCATCCTACAATGGTAAGAACATTGATTCTATCCAATGTAGAGAATGTCAAGGTTATGGCCACTATGCTAACCAATGTGCAAACACATTAAGAAAGAAAGGCTTGAATTTTTCAAAGAACCTTGAGTGATAGTGATGGAGAAGATCCGGGTGATCTTATCACCTTGAATGTTGTTTGTGATTCCGATCAAAATTTTGCGAGATTTTCGGCCAATAATGTGTCACCCGATGTTGCAACATCAGAGCAACATTGGGAGAGACATTGAGCGTAAACAGAACAATTTCTTCGCTTTTAATTCCACATTGCGTAAGATGATGGAGAGACTGGTCGACTGCTGGAAGGGTACATGAGCTGTACAAGGATTGGGAAAGAGAGCTCATCAAGTTATAGTGCTTGGAAAGGCAAACGAACTGCTAAAAAAGGCTAATGAAGAACAAAAGGAGTGTCTTACAAGGTTGGAGAGTCTCTTGAGTAAGAAAGATGTGGAGATTGAAGATCTGAAAGAAAAGCTCATCCTAGCCAATGAAACCATGGCTAAATGGAACTCAAGCCAACAAAAATGGATGAGATGTTGAATTCGAGATAATTCAGTAAATGCAGTATTGGATTCAGCCCAAGATGTTTGTGAAAGAAGGTGAAGGTATGTCTCTTGAACCAAAACATCCACACACAATTTTCAAAAAGCGCCTTCTTTGAAA
The DNA here is from genome assembly GCA_013146195.2 of Codonopsis lanceolata. NCBI lineage: Eukaryota > Viridiplantae > Streptophyta > Magnoliopsida > Asterales > Campanulaceae > Codonopsis > Codonopsis lanceolata. Next base: position 700 of record JABEVN020004706.1, on the reverse strand, counting down.
AGCCAAGAATAAGAAAGAAAAATTTTGTTTGTCACTTGTGCCATAAGCTTTGGTCACATCCTGACCCTTTTGTTTTTACGAAAAAGGCTATGTATGAGGATGAAATAAGACAAGCCTTTTACGGAAAAATTGAGATCTTGAGAATGGTATAGGCCGGCCAATGCGGCAACATTAGTCACATTGGAAGTCTCATCGAAAAAATTTTCTCCAAACCACCAACCCAAAATTTTAAACAAATGTGGGTTCCTAAGGGTAGTAATGACAAAGGCAAGTCCAAATACGTGAACCCTTTGATATATGTCTTGGTGCTAAGCGGTTCTATGAAACCATTGATGAATATCATGATGAATCTCCTCCAAATCTTGAACCCGACATACGAAACCGATGAATCTGCACATGATCGGTGGGGAACACGCATGTTGAAAGTTCGGTAATGTGATTCACAAATGTGTCACCCAATGTGTCAACAATGTTGCAACATCATGCATTGGGCACTTGGTAGATTGAACGAGGTCACGAACTTCGAAACGGAGTCTGAACATTCAGAAAATCAGTCCAATTTGGATGGTTGCGACCATGACATTCCTAAACGTATTCGAGAAAAACCATCCAATCTCTCAAGTGATGGGTGATATTCATGATGGCATATACACTGAGAAGAGGAAGTAAGGTTGATTCTCAAAATTTGCATGCTTATCAA
>JABEVN020004705.1:0-10819 GCA_013146195.2 Codonopsis lanceolata | reverse complement strand
CCACTGGATCCAAAATGTTTTAGAGTCGCCACCTTTATTTTAAGGCAAAAATAAAAAAAACAGAGATTTTAAAGCCGGTTGGAGGCTAAGTTACGAGTTGGGAAGGTGCTAGGCACCCAACTCGCCCCTTTCGATCTCAACGTTTTTGGGTATGCTTATTGTCACATTTACTTAGCAAATAAATAAGGTCTTATTTTGACAAGGGAAAATTAAACGAGATACATTCGTGGCCACATTATTTACGTACTTCGCAGCGTCTCTTTCCAATAATTACGCACACATTTAAAAATATTTGGCCATTATAACGACTCTTTTAGTATTATTTCCTAATAAAATCGGGCAACATAACCTGCTATATTTTGATATTGAACCGGACGGGAAATAATACATTTACAAATAAAGACTTTATTGAATAAATAAAGTAAATAAATACAAACTCATCTAAAAATATTTTGTCATAATAACTGCTACATTTAGTACCTATTTCTAATAAATCAAGGCGCTATATTCATTGGGCGATTTGGAATAATACTATTATATAGAAATAAAAGACTTTAACAATAAAAGCTTCAAAGCGTGAGGGGGTGTCTAAGCTCGTCCTCGGGAGAGAGAGTCTTTTTTTGATGCCGTGCAGTCTGGTTGAAGTTGTGTGTTGAATTTGGGCGTAGCTGCTTTCAAAGTTACTTTTCGCCTCGAGGGATCGGGCGGGGTAGCGTTGTTTGCTTTGTTTGTTTGTTTGGGAAAAGGCTGAATTTGGGAGTAACGGCTTGCGGCTATTTCGGCCTTTTAAATTGGGCAGAAATCGCTGCTATCCACGATTTTTGGACCGGGAAAAGGGTGGATACCTAGGCGGGGGCTAAGGTACACTTCCTCTGGTTGGTTTGTGTTTGGCGGAGGTTTGGGGTTTCGAGGCTTTGGAAATTGATCTATCGGTATTTATTTCTTCAGCGAACGAACGCAAAGAAATTTTACTGATGAATTGGCGCTGAATGAAGGAGCCGAGGCCTCTATTTATAGGAGGAGGTTGGGACATCGCTGGAATTTTTGAGATTTCTTCCGCGGCATCGAGGTTGTACACCGCGCTCGATTTAATTGTTTAATGCGGCAAACTTTGGCGAATAGTGGTGAAAAAGAGGTTTGGGTGCACCTCTACGGGGTTTGGGCGCCACACCCAAACCCTTGGTAGGTGGTGCTCAAACCTCAAACATTGCTCATTTTGAAACTTCGCCCCCGCAGTTTGTCCTTTGTGCATCCTGCTTTGTCCTTTTGCAATTTTGACCTCAGAACTTGACATTTGTTAATGTTTTAACGCTTCTTGATATTTTTTTCATAGTCATGTATCCGAAAGTAAATTGGGGTGTCTACAGTATGATAATTGGATTCCTCTCTATACAGTTTCTAAACCTTCTAGATGTGATGCCACTTCAGTTTGTGAAATTATGACTGATATCTCCCTTCATGGCACATCTTCTAATTCAGCTATCCCATCTCTCTTGGTCTCTGAAATTGAGGAGAATTTTATCTCGCTTAATGACTCCCCTGACAGTGCGTTGGGCGAACCGCCAACGGATTTCTCCTTTCTTCTGCCGTTTTTGGTGCGTAACTCCCCGCCTGTTGTTCTCCCGGCATGTCCGGCACAAATACCTTCCAAAAAATAAGTATTTTCCTATGGTGGCTCTTCTTGCGAAAACTTCCAATTGACGAAGGTCTTTGGAGTAAAGGCTTTTCTCTAGCCTCAAAATGCCAATGATGTGAGGATGGTTTTATGGAGACTTTCTCTCATGTCTTTATTTCCAGTAGATCTGCTTTACAAGTCTGGAATCACTACCATGATAAGTTTGATATTCCTTTCCAGCTGTGTTCTATTCAGTAGAGATGTTTCTCTTGGTGGCTGCATCGGAGCTCTATGGTACATTCTTTGTTTCCTTCATTTATTTTGTGGCACGTTTGGAAAGATCGAAATCGGGTTGTCTTTGAAGGCCTCCGTACTCCTGCTCATGTCATAATTCATAATATTAATGTTGATCTGCAAGATACCTTTCGAGCTGCTAACTACTTCCTATCCGACTGTCCGTCGGCCTAGAATAACTTTGGGCATCTAAGACCGCCAACAAGTACGCCTCGTAATGGTCTAAGCCTCCTAGTGGTAGACTTAAATTGAATATCGATGGTGCAAGAGGTAATCCAGCCGCGTGAGGTGGTGGTATTATCCGGACTCATGGGTAGATGTATCTTTGCCTTCTCCTCTTATTATGGTGTTTGTTCTAATATGGTCAACAGAAATAGACTCTAAGGTTATTTTTGAGAGCATCACTAAGGGTCACAGCTTCCCCTAGATTCACTCTTATCTTTTTCATGACATTCTACGTCTTCATGCCTCGGGAAATCTTAATTTTAGTCATCATGTAGAAGCTAATTTCAGCCGATATCTTCGAACTTAGCTTGTGACTCCTCTCTCAAAGTGAGTTCCACCATACTTCAGATCTTCCCCGTCACATTCGTGGTCTTCTTAGTCTTGATGCTAGTGACACGCCTTATGTTCGTATTTCTTAATTTCCTATTGTTTTGTACTCTCTATTTCGAGGTAAGGCTCCTCTGTCCTCCCGATTATAAGGGCAATGCTGGTTGTCTTCCTCAAATTTGTACTTATCATTTATTCAATAAAATCCTGCAGGGTGCCGTCCCTGTTTCCTAATATATATATATATATATATATATATATATATATATATATATATATATATATATATATATATTATTTCTGAGTTGGAAATTAACCAAATATAAAATAAAAAGAAAAAGAAAATGAAATTGAAATAAAAAATACCTTAACCTACCCCCACTTTTTTATCAAAATTTTTATTTTAATTCAACAAACAGTGGCCATTTAATCAAGCATTGTTCATCAGATAATTACAAAAATCAAAATCAAAATCATACGGCCTTGAAGATAAAATCAGATATTTTATTGTTTTCGGGCATGCTTTCATGAAAAAGAAATTTAGACTTCCGACAGCAACTACCCGATTCTGGGACGGTGCTCAAAATTCCTTCTGGAATAGTGGCGAAGCAGCTGCCGCCAAAGTAGAATAATCTACCCTTTTTCATGGGTCTTTGTGCTTGGAAAAGTAATAGGCTGACTTTTGCTGTGATGCCTACTACTCTCGGGGATATTTTTTATTACAAGGTCTTGCACCATGTGACGGAGTTTCATCCTTCTTGTGATGTACTTGCTACTCGGGAAATCTTTGTTAAGAAATACCTACTGAATATTGATTGGATAGCTCCACCTACTTTCATACCGATGCTTCTTTTAATCCATCGTCTTTCAAGGCTGCTGCAGGAGGTCTTATCCAGGTATTCTTGGGTTTTCTAGCCAAGGTTGTGATGAGGATATCCCCAACAATGTCAACAACTCAAAAGAGAGAACGATTTACTCACGGGGAGATGATGAGATTCTGTCAAGCCTAAGTTCGAGTCAAAGTCAAATGTTGATCAAGCATGGAAAGTTCGTGATTGATCAAGAAACCAAGTGCCCAAGAAATCAGATTAACTCTTTAAGAGGCGTGGAATATGCTTGGAAGATTCAAGGGTTTTATACAAACTTGATTCGTGGGTTCATTGGAGATTCGGGCTACTATAATGGATACTCGACGAGTCAAAAGAGGCTGGTGAGCGTGATTCAGAACAAGAAGATCGCGAGGCTGACATTCTGGAGACCTTGCGGACGCAAGGTTAAAATAGGCTTGCGACCGCAAGCCCTTGATATTTCCGGACTGACTTTCTACCGACCTTGCGGACGCAAGGGGCCAAAGGGCTTGCGACTGCAAGGGTCCCTGAACCTGCTATTTTGTGTCGAATCAGCTTTTAAACAATTCAATATCGAAAAGGAAGCCTTAAAATGGGTCCCCATATATTCAGATATGACTTGGGGAGCTTTAAATAACTATTGGAAGACTTTTGGGGCCAAAATGCAATTTCGGAAAATAGGCTCATGTAGAAAAACGGGATTGTTAGGGTTTTCTTTATTTTAGTTATTTTTAGGGTTTCTTTTTCTCCAAGTATTAGGGTTTACTTGTGAGCTTATAAATAGGCATTTTCCTTTCATTGTAAAACAGTTTAACTTTTCTGATTATTGAATTAATATAGTTTTGAGTGTTTTCTTCGAAACCTCCTTGTTCTTCATGAACTTGTGAATACTTCGGTGTGATTCCGTTGTGTTCGAAACCTAACTTATCAATAGGAATTCCATACCTATTGTGGCGTTATTCACAATACTTAGGTTCTTCAATTGCTACGATTGCGGGTTGCGACTGTACATGCCAAGGTTCTTTTCGTGCTAATTGTTGGGTCGAGGTGTCACCCCCGCAAAACATCCTTTGATCCTAAGCTTCCGCCGCGTGTGTAAATCGTTCTTCAACGAAGCCTTCCGAGAAGATCGTATTATTTTGGTATCAGAGCAAAGGTTCGTTCCATAATCTATCTTACTTTAAATTGTTCTTATTTTGATTATCTATTTGTTTCTCTTCCTACTTCAAATTAGGGTCTTCAATCCTAATTTGTTCTTTTCGATTTCTTTGTTTTTGTTGTTTCAAAGCCCTAAATCTTCTAGGGTTATAAATCCCAAAAAAAAAAAAAAAACGGTTCACCGTTTCGCTCATGTCGCATCGCTTGTTCATGTTTGGAATTATTCACGGCATTCGTTCACCCGACATGTTCATCAGGTTACTGTTCACGCTGGACATTGTTCATCGCCGGTTACTGTTCATATCAGGAAAAAAAAATCTGTTGTTTTAAATTATTTTGGACAGCTTAGTTACAAAAAAAAAAGAGTATCCGGACAAAAAAAAAAAAAGAAAATAGATCTGGAAAAAAAAATTCAGATTAAAAAAAATAGAAATCTGAAATTAAAAAAAAAAAGTATTGCTAGTTGCCGAAAAATTGCGATTTCTTGAAAATTGAAAATTGCTAGTTGTTTGAATTGAGAAGATTGAAGCATTATTATCATCTAGGTTCGAGAATTAAAATCGAATCTTCTTTTACAATTGATCTTTGAGCCTTTCATTCTTGGAATTATATTCTTAATTCATTATTTCTACACGTAGAGTTCTTTTGATTGAGTTTGGTTTGTTTACTTTAGAATTCGCCGATTTATTCGTTAGTTCTTTTAGAACTTGGAGGAATCCAAGGTGAGGGAGAGTAGGTAAACACGAGAGGAGAGATCATTGCTTGAGTGATATACGTAAGGGAGTGTGTGAGATATAAACTTGTTTATTTCTAACATATTTTCTACAGGTTTCATAATTTTAAAAGTAGAAGTGACAATAGGAAAATTTCTAAACTTAGAGATCATGAAAGTCATAATGAGTTATCTATGGAGAAAAGCATGCTAGGTGACTTATTGGTGACCCTAAGTACGCAAGGCAAAAGAAAAGAAGATGTGTTTTAAAACATAATTTATAGAAGATGTCTTGTGTTCGACAAAGTGTGTAGACTAATTATTGCTAAGGATAGTGGTGCTAATGTTGCTAGCACTGTTTTGGTTGAGAAATTAGGACTTCCCGTTGTTAAACACTGACGACCTTATAAATTGCAATTATGTTCTAATGAGGTGATAACGGTGGATAAACAAGTGAAGGTCACATTTAGTCTTGAGGAGAACAAAGAGTGTGTCTTGTGTGATGTGGTACCTATGAAAGGGTGGCATCTCTTATTGGGTCTTCCATGGGATTTTGCTCATAGGGAAAAGGAGAAGAATGAAAAGAAAAGAATTGATGAGAAAAAATTGAGAAAGAAAATCTTGAAAGAATAAAGAGAGAGAAGTTTGAGAGGGAAAGATTGGAAAGAGAAAAGAAAGACGAACAAAGGTTGAAAGAGTTTCGAGAACTAATGGAGATTGCATTCGAGACTTCACAACATGTTCAACCTACAACAAATCAAGTTCTTGAAGATGAAAATAAATTAAATGAGAGAAAGGCTAGTGAGGAAAAGAATATAGAGAAGCCTTCGCAAAAGGAGAGCTTGAGTGAAAATCTAGAGAGTTCGGCTTGTGAGAAAAGTGAGGTTTGTAAGATAGCAGATAAAAAGGAGAGTTTGTATGAAAACAAGAGTGAGAGGCCGGCTCAAGAGGAGATAGTTATTTTTGAGATAGCCGGGCAAAAGGAGAGGAAAGATAGAGAGAGAGAGAGAGAAAAAGAAAGAGTGTGAGAAAAAAGAAGAAAGTGAGGCAAATTTTCATACTAACGAATTTGAATTGTTTTTGCCTAGTTTCATTGTTTCTCATTCACATATTGTTCATGAGTTGAAGCCTACATTGTTTGAAAAAATTGTGAGACTCAAGGTTGAATACCAACAAGGTAAGGAGATTGTTGTAGATCATACAGTCTCTCAAAGGTATGATCTTACTCTTTCTTGGAAAAATAAGATATGTGATGAATGGTTACATGATAATCACCATGATATTGATCATAAGCTCAATAGTGTCGTTGTTGGGTTTGGAAAGTTAAATAGTCTTGTAGACACTTCAGTCATGGGTGAGATTGTTAGACCAATTAATTTATTACATGATGCACACCATAACTTTGGTAATAAATTCAAAATTGTGAGAGGTGTTGATTTAAAAATTTTGATTAATTTTGTGAATGCCTTATTCATGAAAAAGATTGTTGGACCACTTGACATGTTTAGAAAGTTTCAATTTCAAAATTTGGTTAGTCACCATGGTCTAAGTGATTTGAAGAAATATGGTAAATACATTGGTGATGATTTAAAATTGATATTGCATATACCTAATCATTAGTATGTGGATCCATTCATGGATGGTACATTGGTTGATAAATCGGTAGGAGTGCATTGTGCAATACAAGCTGGAAAGAAAATTCTGAATTTTGCATTGGGAATTTCTAAGTTTCATCAAGATGTGAGATCTAAACATGTGATTATGCATGATATTTTTATGATGAATTATTTTGTTGCATGTTATAAGATTGTTGAAGTTCCCCATGATGTAATGATGTTTCATAAGATTTATGGATTGCTTAATAAGTGTGATCGTGATTTCTTATTGTTGCATGATTCATTATTGCTAAATATGGATATGCAAAAGATAAAATTTGTTAGATTAATCTTCAAACCTAGCGAATTTGGTTATTGTTTGTTTCTAGTCAAAGGAATAAATGAAAAGACTTCAATTTTTGGTGATTGCAAGAAAGAGACGATAGAGTATGGAAAAATTGCTTGTAGTGAAGAAACTTTGACTTGTGATAAGTTGCTCAAAGAGGAAGGTGATTTTGGTTCTATAAAGGATTTTCATGAGGGAACATCGAGTTGTGATAACTTGATGAGTGAGATTATAAACATTGATGGATTTACTTGTCATGACGGATTTGGATACATGAGTTGGTATGCCATATTGCATATTATCTTCTTATACTTATTAATATATTTCATTGACATTCCTTATGATGATCTCGTTGTGATTAGTGTTGCATATGTGATGATGTCATTCATGGAAAATTTCCAAGTAATGCAAGTGAGATATGTTAGGTTGATATTTGAACCGAAGATAGGGTTTGGTTGATGCATAATAGTGAAAGAGACTTCCGTTGTGCTAAATTGAGCATGATGATATCTGATTACTTGTTGAATATGAATTGTCGTACTAACCACTTTGATCATCTTGCATCGCATAATGTTGTTATGTTTCTCCTACAGGTTTGGGCAAGGATTAATGTGGAACACAAGGATGGATAAGATGCCAATGAAGTTCGATTAATTCATGATCTAGGAAATGTGGTTTATGTGGGCTTGGATGGAAAAATCGTTCGAGAACAAAAAGATTTTGTGCATGACTACAATATGATTTTTAAATTGGACTTACGTGGTAAGATTAATGTGAGTTCATACTTTTCGGTTGCTAATTCGCATCCATTTGATGTAGGTCCAGGTTTGAGGACAAATCTTTTTGAAGAGGGAGGGAATGATGAGGGCATCCCCAACAATGTCAACAACTCAAAAAAGAGAACGATTTACTCACGGGGAGATGATGAGATTCTGTCAAGCCTAAGTTCGAGTCAAAGTCAAATGTTGATCAAGCATGGAAACTTCGTGATTGATCAAGAAACCAAGTGCCCAAGAAATCAGATGAACTCTTTAAGAGGCGTGGAATATGCTTGGAAGATTCAAAGGTTTTATACAAGCTTGATTCGTTGGTTCATTGGAGATTCGGGCTACTATAATGGATACTCGACGAGTCAAAAGAGGCTGGTGAGCGTGATTCAGAACAAGAAGATCGTGAGGCTAACGATTGGAGACCTTGCGGACGCAAGAGGTAAAATAAACTGCGACATGACCATGATAACCAGGGTGACTTTACCGACCTTGCGGATGCTGAGGGCCAAAGAACTGCGGCAAGTAAGGGTCCTGAACTTGCTATTTTGTGCCGAATCAACTTTTAAACAATTCAATATCGAAAAGGAAACCTTCAAATAGGTCCCCATATATTCAGATATGACTTAGGGAGCTTTAAATAACTATTGGAAGACTTTTGGGGCCAAAATGCAATTTCGGAAAATAGGCTCATGTAGAAAAACGGGATTGTTAGGGTTTTCTTTATATTAGTTATTTTTAGGGTTTCTTTTTCTCCAAGTATTAGGGTTTACTTGTAAGCTTATAAATAGGCCTTTTCTTTTCATTGTAAAACAGTTTAACTTTTCTGATTATTGAATTAATAGAGTTTTTAGTGTTTTCTTCGAAACCTCCTTGTTCTTCATGAACTTGTGAATACTTCGGTGTGATTCCGTTGTGTTCGAAACCTAACTTATCAATAGGATTTCCATACCTATTGTGGCGTTATTCACAATACTTAGGTTCTTCAATTGCTACGATTGCGGGTTGCGGTTGTACATGCCAAGGTTCTTTTCGTGCTAATTGTTGGGTCGAGGTGTCACCCCCGCAAAACATCCTTCGATCCTAAGCTTCTGCCGCGTGTGTAAATCATTCTTCAACGAAGCCTTTTGAGAAGATCGTATCAGGTTGGCTACACTATCCCGTCACTTTATGAAAAAAAAACTTTGGGAGAGAGAGAGAGAGAGAGGAACTATGGATTCGGTGCCTCCAAACTATTAAGTTTGGGTTTGAGACGAACGGAGATGGCAGATCTTGAGAGGCCGGAGATGGAGAATCGCCGGAGAAGAGAGAGAATCAGTGGATATGAAGATCGATAAAGGTGAAAGGGAGGCCGCTGGGTTTGAAGCCGAAGGGAGATCGAACTAGGGTTGGTGTGGCTTGGAGACTGAAGAACTTGGCAGGAGCTAGGTGAGAGAAGAAGGTCGGATTTGGAGGCGGCTTCGACCTGATCTGAAATTGTGAGCGAGAATCTTGTGGGTTTGCGGTTTGGAGTTTGGTAAAATTATTATCAAATTCAAAGATATTGACTTTAATCAGTAGATTATCCAAAATGATTATCAAATTTAAAATAATTCCAAGTGGACATCCTACTTAGCTCAAGTGAGGGAAAAATTGTCAGTTCACAAAAATTTTAACATTCCATCCAAAGATAACGCCACCAAGGACTAACATGAAGCCCAAAGTAGGGTTGAAGAGCCACTATATGAATGTTTCAACATCAGCTACCATATAAATCGAAATTGGTAAGTTCAGGAACCAAATTATATATTAATCATTTTAAAAACTATTATCACCACGTGCAACGCACGTGAACCTAGCTTAATAGCAATCTTAAAATGTTTGTCTTGTCACTTGAAATTAGTTTTTTGGGACGAAAAAAAATATTTTATTTGTTTCAAATAAGCGTTCATCATTGACTTTTTACACTAATTATGTAATTTTCTTAATACTTTCAAATATTATTTAGTGATATCAAATCAATAGTTTATTATTACTCTTTTTATCTCACAAATGATAAGGGTATTATAGACTAATTACTTTAAGGATTCCTCTAAAAATTTAAAGAAGACACTAAAATATGAGATATTTATTTTAGAATTGAAGAAGTGGTTGATTCTCTCGATCCAAAATTAAAAATACAAAACCTAGGGGGGGGGGGAATTGTACTAGAAGAATAAAACATTAAACTTGACTATAAATAATCCGTATTAGAATAATAAAATTGTTGATTCTCTCAACAAAAGATTAAGATAATGAATAAAACTTGACTAATAATAATTCAAAAAATTTAAGTATTCAGTTGTGATAAAAAAAAATTAAAGTAAAAGATAATTAAAAAGAGAAACTTTTCAAAGCTTTTTATGCAAAAACTTTTGTTGTTCACACCAAGCAAATCAGCACCGCAGCACAGCACCTAATCAAAATGCCTTGGGAAATCACTGCTACTGCAACACCTGTATAGGGCTGAGTGATATATATACTCTAATACTCTCTCTGTCCCAAAATTAATTTCTTGTTTAACTCGACACATGGATTAAGAAAAAACAATTGATATGTAGATATGTGTATGTGGCTCATAATTAAATTATGATGAAAAAGTAATGATAAAGTGGTAAAAGTGTTGTCATAAAAAAGAAAATTTCAAACAATACAATTATTTTGGGACAGACGAAAAAAAAAAAACAGAACAATAATTTTGGAATGAAGGGAGTAGCTTTTATCTCTGTTGTTTATGAAGGGTTTTTCTGTCTCTTCTTGTCTGTTGAGTACATTTTAGTACTCCTTCTGTTCCGAGGAAAGAATCTCCGTTTAAAAGTCAATTTTTTTTAAGAAAATGATACTTTTAGTAGCTCATTAGTAATAAAATGACAGTTTATACCTTAATTTTTTTACTTGGTTTCTTTAAGTGAAA
>JABEVN020004704.1:0-10820 GCA_013146195.2 Codonopsis lanceolata | reverse complement strand
CAAACTTCCTCTTCTCGCTCAAACAAGGCCCTAGCCTTATCTCTGTATTCATCCGCACGCTTGTGCAATGGGTAACCTTGGAGGTGAACTGCAAGATAACAAAAACACAAATAATCAGGAAACATACAGTATCAATAACAGTTATCTTCACGAAATAACGGGCATAATATACCTCGCTGACTAGCATACCAATTTCACCGAGCAGAACACTGTTCGGAGTTTCAACATCACCGCGAACAACATCTGGTTGGACGACCCTCTTCAGGATCCCTGCCCGCAAATGGCGCTCATGGTTCCCCGATCACAAATGTGGATTCCTTCGAGAGGGGGAACGGCGGTGAGCTCGCTCACTAATGCCCTAACCCCTTCTCGGGATACGGGCGTCACAAAGTTGGCTCTCAACCAACTAGTCATAATTCGTGGTGGCTTTTCACGCCGAGAGGAGGTTGCGCAAACAGCGAACTAAGTGCCGAATAGTAGGAGAAGGCAAGGGACCAGACCCTGCTTGAATTGTTTCTTGGGGTTCATCCTCCCCTGTTCATGGTCGGGTGTTCCGATTTCCCGCTCGGGAATCAAACACAGATGGTCTCTTCCGAGATGATTGCTCGGTAATTGGCGCCGTTGTGGAAGGAGATTTCGGCTTAGTCAATGACCCAGAAGCCCGGGATGATTTTCTGCTCCTCTCAACAAACGGAACCTTGGGTAAAGAGGTAGAAGCGGGCTGCTCGCAGCCTATCAATTCACCATGGCGAGCAACAGACCTCGCCTTGAACTCGGTCTTTCTTCGCCTCAATATATCCTTCACCACTGATGCAAAAAAGAAAACAAGTTAGAAAACATCAGGATATATCTTCTACAAACCTCTAAGACAAATATATATACCAGCATCATCAAAGTCGAGACGAGGAGTGCAATCCCCTGCCAGACCGCACAGTTCGCATTCACAAGGGAACTTGTGCTCATGAGAAGTCCCCAGAAAGGATGGGCAGGCTTGGGGGCCACGACGGTCAAAGGCTCTACACCCTCCACGGAAGCAGGGTACATCCCGGCCAGGTGTAGGATTCGGGCATCCTGCACGATTGATTTCCAATCAATTAGCCATTGCTGACCCTGCTTGGTCACCCCTAATGCGTCTCTCAACAACGCCATACACCTATCCTCTCCGGTGAAAGTGGCATGACGGTCATAAGTAGGAGGCTTCACCTCGTAAGGATTCGTGGCAAATGGCCATCCCACTCGAGACTCCACAATAATGATCCTCTTATCCCATTTATCAACATTGTGGGCAAACTCAGTAAATAACTTCAGAGCCCCAGCCTTTGAGCAACATGTAATCCTACCTTATCTCTTATCTTTGGTAAATTGGAAGAGCTTTTGAAGTATGGTCGTCTCTAGTTCAAAGCCAACCAGCCGGCATGTCGCACTGAAGGCGATCAGGATCAGCATTGTGGTAAGTTGGAGGTCGCATGGAACGGCGTTGGTCTCCTTTAAGAATTCAATGACGAAGGGGTCCAATGGAAAGCGCATCCCAACCCGGAAAAAATCGTAGAAGAAGACTATTCTCTTCGTCTTACTCCTCATCCGAGCAGGAGTCATCTCGGACTCATAGGGAACTCCCCGATAAACCTTCCCAGAAATCCCAATCGAGCTAAACCTGTTTCCAACCTCTACAACTGAGTCAATTGACTCCCAGTGAGCAAGCGAGCTCAGATTATAATAATCCTCGTTACGGTGTCTCCTTCCAGCTCGAGGTTGACCAGCCAGTTCCTCATCATTGGGGACCCCACTCGAGCTCGCCTCATCTGCCTCATCCTAGTCGGCAGTCATGTCGTTCACAATCCTTTCAACGGGAATTCGGCTGCTCGCTTCCTGGGTATTCCTTCCCTCAGGAATATGTACATCAGATCCCGTTCGCGCAGAATCTATTGGTGCACGATGCTCTTGGGAACCATGGTCATAATCAAAGGCCTCTTGCTCATTATCAGAGTTTTCGTCGAACAATCGAAGAGAGGAAGAAATCCTACAATGGATCGAGGAATATCTTGATTAAGCCCTAGAAAACTTTTGATTCCTTGAAGATCTCTCCTCGACCTCCCTATAAACTACCCAGATCTAGACGCAAAATCCTAAGAACCTACCCAGAAAGCATGAACATGAAGAACATACAGAAAAACCAGAAATTAAAAATGCAATTTATGCAAAAATAGAAGAGGAGAATTACATAATGGCAAAACAAACTTACTTGGGCGTTGAACAGCGGTGAATTTGCCGGAGGCCGAAATATTGAACTGATCCAGAATGGCAGGAGACGAATTTCTTGTTAATTGGAAGAATCACCGCCAGAGAAAGCAATAGGAAGAAAGGCGAAGTATAGAAGGTTGAAGGCAAGAAGGCAGTAAAAAAGATGAAGTGGTTAGGGTTTGCCCTTTTATAGGCGAAATTTGGGGAAAAAATGCCCAAATCACGCTCCCACAAATTCAAACAATAGCGGCTGCGAAGCACCTGATCAAGCCCGCCATTAATGCCCGCCTCGAAAACACGCAACTCATCATGACTGAACCCAACCGCTGTCAATTCAGAAAAAGCTTTTCGTTTTCCTGTAACCGGCGTTTCGAATACACCAGATGTCTGTGGGTTCCCGGGAATGGGTGCTCCCACGCCCCGCGCTCCCTTGGATAGGGGTGCGCGTCCGTGCGGACGCGGTGACATCCACTGCTCCCGTTCCACCCTCCCTTGTTTAGGGGAAGACGAAATCAAAAGTGCGGGAAGAGTGCTGTCGGAATAGCGCGTTGGAATGCGCCTCGGTTGCCTTTAGTGGATTTTGATCCAATATGGGAGCTTTGGGTTTCCCGCATCAAGTTATCCCTTTTTTAGGGGATACCAGGATATGGGAAGGCATCACCCTTCTATTCCCATTTTCCCTTTTTTAGGGGAAAACGTGAAAGTGCAAGGAAGGAATGTTGCAGCGCCCCCACTATGGATTTTATGAAAATAGCCTTATGGCCTATCTCGGATCACTATGGGTGCTTTGGGTTTTCTACGTCAAGTTATCCCTTTTTTAGGGGATACCAGGACATAGGAATACATCACCTTTCCATTCCCATTCTCCCTTTTTTAGGGGAGAACGTGAAAGTGCAAAGAAAGATGTTGCGAGGCCCCACTGGATCCAAAATGTTTTAGAGTCGCCATCTTTATTTTAAGGAAGAAATAAAGCAAAACCAAAAAAAGAAAACCAGAGATAATGAAAACGGGTTCGGAGGCTACGTTACGAGTTGGGAAGGTGCTAGGCACCCAACTCGCCCTTTCGGTCTCAAAACGGTTTTTGGCTAAAGTATGTTTTTTGTTATATTTATTTAACAGACAAATAAAACATTAACTGCCTACAAATACATCCATTACATCTATATTATTTACGGACTTGCAACAGTCTCTTTTACAAACAATCACAAATATATTTGAAAATATTTTGCCATTATAACGGCTACATTTAGTATTATTTCCTAACTAAATCCGGGCAGCATAACTGCTTATATATTTACATTGGACCGGATTGGAAATAATACTTTTACAAATAAAGACTTTAATGAATAAATAAAGCAAATAATTACAAATACATCTGAAAACATTTGGCCATAATAACGGCTACATTTAGTACTATTTCCTAACTAAATCTGGGCAGCACAACTTCTTATATGACTACATTGGGTCGGACTAGAAATAATACTTTTACAAAATGAAAGACTTTAAAATAAACTTACAGACAGCCTAGGGTGTGCTCACTCTGTCCCTCAGAGAGAGAGAGTCTTTTTTGTTGTTGTTGTTCTGTGTTGTGTGAATTTGGGCAGCGTGACTGCTTCTGAAAGTTACTTTCGGCCTAGGGTTTTGGGCAGAGTAACTGTTTTTTTTTTGTTGTTTGTTGGCTTGAGGTAGGCTGAAATCAGGCAGAATAACAATTTATTTCTGGCTGATTTGACCTTTTAAATCGGGCAGAGCAACTGCTCTTTCCACAATTTTTGGATCGGGGAAAAAGGGTGGATACCTAGATGGGGGGCTAAGGTTCACTCCTATTGTTTGGTTTTGTGTTTGGCGGAGGTTTGGCAGAGTTTCGAGGCTTTTTGAGGTGATCACTCACTATCTCACACCGCTCTCTATTTCTCCAGTGTAACGTTAACGCGGAGAAGCTTGTCGAAAGAAATTGTGCTGAAATGAGAAGCCGGGCCTCTGTATTTATAGGTCGAGGCAGGGACACGGAAGGAAATAAATTTCCTTCCTCGCGCTCCGTTTGATTGTACACTGCGTTGGATCAGTTGTGTTTTACGGCAAATGTTTGATGAACAGTGCACAGAAGAAAGAGTTTTGGGCGCCAAGCCCAAATTTATGGGTTGCCATGCCCATTTCCAAATTTAGCCATTTTTGAGCACTTTAGTCCCTGCAATTCGTCCTTTTGCGCATCCTGCTTTGTCCTTTTGCACTTTTGACCCTGTAACTTGACATTTGTTAATGTTTTAACAGGTCTTGATATTTTATGTCATGTCACATACCAGGGGTACGAAATTGGGGTGTCTACAATGTCACTAACAAAGCAACTCCCCTCACTTCAGCCACAACAAAATTAAACAATTGTGTCGCTCCCCGCACCGAGCATAAATACTCGACGGACAGGGAGCAGGGGGCCATTGATGAGCTTGGCCCAAATTATGGTCACGAGCCAAGCACATGTGCCACCACGTGACAAGCACATGCATGTTAGAGACCAAGAAATAAGTCACCCGGGCAGGATAACCACGGGGTGAACACCTTGTATCTATCCCTGAGCAGGGGTCTACCTATCAACTAGCGAGCAGGGAGCAGGGCTGCTTGGATGAACCTGATACCTATCTCGAGCTTAACTGGGAAGTAACACCCGACCCCAAGATTTAAGCCATCTCTCCGTCAGTTACGCGGTCAACCCGCATTTATGGCCATAAAGGCCTATGATTTCACCATAGCGATAATTCAGCCCGAATTTCACTCCCATAAGGGCTATATATACCTAACAATGTTTCATTTCAAAGGTATGCACACTTTTACACACTGAAACCCTGTCATTTTGCTTTCAACAAGCTTAATACTTACTCTCATTCCTGAGGGGTTTCGCGAGGCCCTGCCTTGCATTCCTACTAAGATTTTCTTCTTTTGACAGGTTTCGACAAGATCCTACCTTTATATAAGTCCATATATCCTACAAACCACAAGGAACGGTCCAAGACCAAATTGTGTAGCGTCAGTGCCTATGACACGGTGTCAGTATTTCTAATTTCGTCAATTGAAATGATAATACCTAAATAGAAGGTGCGATTTAAAAAATGATTACAGTTACATTGTTTCAAATGATAGTTGAGGGATTGATGTTTTATAAGGAGTGACTGTTCAGAAGATTAATTGCATGGTGTAATTTTATAATATGAACATAAAACATAGGGAGAAAAAAATGAGTGACTGCTCATAATATTAATTGTAGGGGATGACTTGTAATAGAGAAAGAAAAAATAGGGAGTTAAAAATGAATAACTACTCACATATGTAAATATGAGGGTGAATCTCAACCGTTAAATTTCTTAAGATAATTTAATCTCAACCTCTGAATATCCCTAATTAATTATCTATCTGTTTTATAATATAGATTACGATTTTTTTTTTGTCAATTATAAAAAAGTAGATTGTAAATTAGTAACTTTTCTGGTAATTTTAAAAGGCAAATACTTATGTAGGACGGTCTTACGGACCCTAAATCTGTAAGACAGAGCCCCATTTAGGAATTCACGGGTTAATAAGTAAACATGATAATAAAAATCATAATCATAAGTTTGCCAAGTTGGTTAGAGTTGTTGCTTGAAGATTTAGTTACCGAAGGTTGGTTGTTTGAATCTCCTCTCCTACATAATTTAGTTTTAATTCTCATTAATGAGAAGTTCCACTATTTGCTCCAGTGCCCTTGCACTTTCATTGTTTGTCGCCGAAATTCTTATGTTTCTCACCCCTTGTAGTTTAATCCTTTGTCAGCTCCGTTAACCATCCGTTAGCATCAATTGCCTTGGGATACTTGACGGATCCTAATGAACTTTGTCGAAATGCTAAATGACACATTTAAAACCAAACGTGACACATTAAAAAGATAAAAGTGACACATTTGAAGGTTGAAAGTGACAATATATTATAATTTTCATTAAAATACAAAGTAATACTTTTATACTCTTAATACTAAAAAGTGACACTATTAATACTAAAAATTGACACTCTTAATACTAAAAAGTGACACTCTTAATACTAAAAAATGAGACATTTAATACTACAAAAGTGAAACTCTTGATACTAAAAAGTGACACTCTTAATACTAAAAAGTGACACATTTAATATTAAAAAGTGACACACTTTTAATACTAAAAAATGACACATTTAATACTAAAAAGTGACATTCTTAATACTAAAAACGACACATTTAATACTAAAAAGTGTCACTTTTAATACTAAAAAGTTACATATTTAATACTAAAAAGTGACACTTTAATACTAAAAAGTTACACATTAAGAGTATTCCTTTGAATTTTAATGAGAATTATAATAAATTTCCATTTATCGTGTCACTTTCAACCTTAAAATGTGTCACGTTTGACTTTAAACGTGTCATTTAGTATTTCGTTAAAGTCTATTAAGATCCGTCAAGTATTTCAAGGCAATTGATGCTAACGAGGCTGACAAAGGTTTAAACTGTAAGGCGTGGGAAACATAAGAATTTCAGCGACAAACCTTGAAAGTGTAGGGGCACCGAAGCAAAATGACACATCACAATAGAAATGACACATTTAATACTAAAAAGTGACACTCTTAATACTAAAAAGTTATACATTTAATACTAAAAAGTGACACTTTAATACTAAAAAGTTACACATTAAGAGTATTCCTTTGAATTTTAATGATAATTATAATAAATTTCCCTTTATTGTGTCACTTTCAACCTTAAAATGTGTCACATTTGGCTTTAAACGTGTCATTTAGTATTTCGTTAAAGTCTATTAAGATCAGTCAAGTATCTCAAGGCAATTGATGCTAACGGGACTGACAAATGATTAAACTGTAAGGCGTGGGAAATATAAGAATTTCGGCGACAAACTTTGAAAGTGCAGGGGCACCGGAGCAAAATGACACATCACAATTACATCACAATAAAACTGAAAAAAAGCACTGAGGGGGGTTTCAAACCTTAGACCCGCTCTCAATTCTCCAAGAATTAAGAGTTATGCTGCAAACCAATTAAGCAGATTCATTTTTATGATTTTTTATAACGTATTATTTATTTATTATGACCCGCGAATTTTTAAATGGGCGAAACACTCATTTTAAAAAGGTAGAATGTAGGGTTGAGATTGTGATGAACAGCTACGTGAGTGACGGCCGCACTGTGAGGCTACCGCTCTGTTAAACCATGGGTAGCCCCGAGGATGGAAATCTTCCATACATACGCCTTTAGAGCCCGACTCAGTATAGCCTCCAGCCCAACCACTACTCTTAACCCTTCAAGTCTCCTTAATGCCCCCACTTGGGTTACAAACCCATGTTACTGAGCTCGACGGTCTGAGTATTCCTTTGAATTTTAATGAGAATTATAAGAGTATGAACAACAGAGCTCCCTACTTGGGGAGCTTAAACTCCATTTTTTTCTATTTTATTACAAAAATGCCATTAAGCTCCCCACTTAAACTCTTCCCCAAAAACACTCTTCCAACAATGCACAGATTCCAACACTTTTACATACCCCACCATCTTTATATCCATTAATTTAATATTTTTATATCTTACTTATATCAACCAATAATTTTGTTTATTCTATTTTATTTACATATTTCTTACATTAATATATTAAATAATAAAAATATTTTCGAAATTAGTAATAAATAAATAATTATTAATAAATTATTTAATAATTATGTTTATAATTTTAAAAATAGTAAAACAAGTACAATAATTAAATAAATAATATTTTTTCCCAAATAAGTACAATAATTAGAATAGTAAATACAAATACAATAAGACATAGAAAATTCGAGAACAATACATTAAGTTGAGCCTGAAAATTAGGAAAAATACAACAACAATAAAAGCAAACGTGACATTTCAAACACTAACAAATTTAGTTACCAAAAAGTCTCCAAATATTTTCAATTAGATCATGCTTCAGGCGGCGATGTGTTTCTTTATCCTTAACGACACACCTTGTTTGAACATATCTCTCGTGCTCCGGAATACGCTCGTTAAAATATTCTCATGCTAAGCTACCATCTGTAATGTCAACTTGGTCATAGTCGGAAGCATTTGGTACACGATCGTAAGTATCTCGTTCATCTTCAACAATCATATTATGTAACATGATACATGCCATCATAATTTTTCTTAAACTACTTACCTCCCACATAAGTGCTGGGGCTCGTATTATTGCAAAACGTGCTTGTAACACCCCAAATGCACGTTCAATATCCTTTCTTGCTGCCTCTTGATGTTGAGCAAAGAGCTTATGTTTCTCACTTTGTGGCGATCTAATAGACTGGATGAATGTTGCCCATGGAGGATAAATACCGTCGGTTAAATAGTAACCCAAGTTATACTGATTACCATTAACCGTAAAACCTACTATCGGAGCTACACCAGTATAAACATCGTTAAATACCGGCGATCGATCAAGGACATTAATGTCATTACAAGTACCTGGAGTACCAAAGAATGCATGCCATATCTATAAGTCGTAGGAAGCGACTGCTTCGAGTACAACGGTCGCTTTTCTGTCCCCTCGAGCATATTGACCTTGCCAAGACACATGACAATTCTTCCATTCCCAATGCATGCAATCTATACTACCTAACATACCTGGAAAACCACGGGTCTCCCCAACATGAAGCAAGCGTTGAAGGTCCTCCTCTGTTGGTCTTCTTAAGTACTCATCTCCAAAAACACTAACCACACATTCAACGAAATTCTTCACGCATTGAATTGATGTTGTTTTTCCAATACGAACATAGTCATCACACGCATCAGCGGACATTCCGTAAGCAAGCATTCTTATAGCAGCAGTACATTTTTGTAGTGGCGATAAACCAGGTTTCCCTGATGCTTCATATCGTTGTTGAAAATATGGAGTACGTTCACCTAGAGCTTTCACTACTCGGAGGAAGACATGTCTTCGCATCCAAATCGTGTGCGAAATTGTTGGTCGGTGTATGTTGATTCTCCGCAAAGTAGTCTGCATATAAGCGTCGATGGCCATCAACACGATCTCTGTCTATGTACGTACGTTGACGACCTCCTATTTCTACTTGGCTGGAGGTTACTAGTTCCCTCATGATTTGACACTTCCGACGTCGATGGCCGGAGACGTCTAAAATACGTTCTTCTAGTTGTCTTTCAAACAAAGTATCTATATCTTCGTGATCATTGACATCTTCTTCATTTGTATTGGGCATCTGAGAATTGAAACTAGAACTTGAAGACATGATTGTAGTTAGGTATGAAATGAAGTGGTGGGATGATTAGTTGGAGTGTTTATACTACAATATTTATAGGCCAAGGGAAAATAATGAAATGTCACAGTTGTATTAATAAATTATTTGAAAAGTTAAAAGATAAAGCTAAAGATAAAGCTAAAGGAAAAGCTAAAAGAAAAGACTAAAGCTAAAGCTAAAGCTAAACAATAATGAAGAGTTGTCGGTACACAATAAATAGTATCTACTTAAACAGTTCACATTACATTAATATTACACATTACATTAATATTACACATTACATTACATTACATTAATATTACACATTACATTAATATCATAGGAATTGGAAATCAAAACAAATAGAAAGACAAATTATAATAATATCTACTTTAAACTGCTCAACACAAGAGTGCAATCATCTTCCTCTTCTATTTGTTTGTTTTCTTTTTTCACCGAGTGCAAAATCTCATCTTCCTCTTCTCGTTTTTTTTTTTCACCGTAATCTCATTGTTTGAATAAACGATCCTTTACGGCCTATCCTCTTCCTTTTTTCTTCTCTAGATTTATTTGTGCAAAGTTCATCCATCTGGTCAAAATTGTCATTAAACACGCCTGTCGATTTCATTTGCTTTCTTTAACTCTTCAAGTTGAGCCTCCTTAACTTTTCCTTTTCCTTTATTCTTTGAAGCTTTTCTCCTGTAGGGAGGTCGAGCTGAAGCAGCTTGAGGCTTCTTCAAGATTGGAGGAAGAATTCAAAAATGACCGCTTCATTTATTCGACTTCTCTTCGAGCCACTTCTATACGTAATTTGGAACCGTTTCAACATTGTCGCCACCACTTTGGTATCTTTTCGAAGGACTCCCAAGCTTCCATTAAGGTGAAACGTTTTCCCTCATCAGCTTGATAAATAATATGTGCCTTGTTAATGACATCATCATCATTCCACCCACTTGCTTTGGTAGCTAAGGCATGGTTAAAGGCTCCTGAGAATTTTGCGACCGCCTTGACACCTTTCCAAAATGATTTTTACATTGACATGAATTTCGGTTAAGACCCTCCTCTTTATGTGTATTGTAACAATCTCGCAACTTTTTGCAAAATTGGGTAGAAGTTTGGTTTGTACCAACATAAACGCGTCGGTAGTCACATTCTCCCAAGATTACTGCGATTTTGGTCTGTTTATGGACCACTTTACTCTTGTTGTTGATTTTCCACTTTGAGGGAGTATTTTCATCAAGCAAGACATCCTCATCTGCCCTCTTGAACATTAGCGGATTACGGTTGTGTTGAAAATTGAAACCAGAAAAA